>BQNB010104157.1:0-21446 GCA_026074375.1 Tanacetum coccineum
GTGTACAACAGGTAATATTAGATGTACCAAAATGGGCGGGCTGGGTAACGGGTCAAAAATAATATTTTTTTTAATGATAGTCTATCAGACAGGATTAAACAATTTTCTTATTTCAATAATAATCTATTTTTTTGTTAGAATTAATTAGAAGGATTTATGCATTAAAAATACAGCTTTTGACCCGTTCTTATTTCATTTGTGTGTTCATCTGTTAGAGATAAATATTTAACCAAGACACGTAATGGTCCATGTTCACAGGCTATCGAGGAAAATAAGCTATTCATAATAGACTACCACGACATATACCTACCATTTCTTGACCGGATAAATGCACTCGATGAGCGTAAAGCATATGCAACACGGACCATCTTTTTCTTGACCCCATCAGGCACTCTTAAGCCCATTGCAATTGAGCTTAGCTTACCACGGGCTTTACCAGGTTCACAACCGAAGCGTGTTCTCACACCTCCAGTAGATGCCACTAGCAACTGGACATGGCAGTTGGCTAAAGCGCATGTCTGTTCTAACGATGCTGGGGTCCACCAGCTTTCACACCACTGGTACGCAGACGAAAAATGAGCTGGTCAATATGCTTACAAATTTAGTATATTCTTTCATGCTCAGCCCATTCACATATTTGTCATTTTACATTTATAGGGTACGAACACATGCAGCCATGGAACCATTTATATTATCTGCACATAGGCAATTGAGTGCGATGCACCCGATATATAAGCTTTTGGACCCACACATGAGATATACTCTAGAGATTAACGCCATTACCCGTCAGAACCTCTTTAATGCTGATGGTGTCATAGAGCAAGGCTTTACCCCTGGACACTACTGCACGGAAATAAGCAATGCTGCCTATAAGCATTGGCGCTTCGATTTAGAAGGCCTTCCTGTTGATCTCATTAGAAGGTATAATACTTGAGCTATCCGACCCACATAATTTGTCACCTACAATGCTGACTATGTTTGGTCTTATGATGTTTACAGGGGTATGGCAGTTCCAGACCCGAGTCAAAGATATGGACTAAAGCTTCTAATTGAAGACTACCCATATGCTTCTTCTGATGGGCTATTAATTTGGGAAGCAATACAAAACTGGGTCTAAACTTACATAACCTGATACTACCCTGACCCGTCACTTGTTTGCAATGATAGAGAGCTTCAAGCGTGGTACGCTGAGGTAATCAATGTGGGCCACGCAGATCTGCGCTACGAGAATTGGTGGCCTACATTAGCCAATGCTGAAGACCTCACTGCCATCCTAACCACAATTAATATGGCTAGGCTTCTGCCCTTAGCATGCTGCGCTTAACTTCGGTCTATACCCGTACGGGGGACTAACATTACCAATCGGTACCAAGAATGCGTCGTTAATTCCAGATGAAAATGATCCTGAATACCCTCGTGCTTCGTTTGTAGACAGCAATATTTCTTCCTATGGCATTACCAAGTATGTTTACAGTCGGCACAACAATAATATGGCTGTTTGGTTGATACATTGTCAACTCATCTCATCCGATGAGGATTTATGGCGAAATACAACCAACGAGACACGTGGTCTGTGATGTGAAGTGTTGGAAGCGTTTTATGGGTTTGCATTAGAGATTCAAATGATCGAAAAGGAGATTGAGAAACGAAACCGTGACATGCGTTTAAAGAATAGGTGTGGTGCAGGTGTTTTGCCATATGAACTTCTTGCACCGAGTTCAGTAACCGGTGTAACGTGTCGTGGGATTCCAAATAGTGTATCGATTTAAGCCGCGTTCGTGGATCCGTGCGTTAGGGGGACTGGTCGTATGTGCGATTGTGTTATAAATATGATATTAATTTTAAGTTAGCATGTTGTATATAACTATAGTAGGACAAACGCATGCCAGTGGTTGGGCAACATAGAGTCATATCAGTTAGACGTCTGAACTCGAGTTGACTTACTCGGTTGGACTTTGAAAGTCAAACTCGAGACTAAATATTTAACCACTAATAAAACGTGTTTAAATATAGGCCTAAAGACCTAGATGTGGACATATTCGAGTAGAGTTTTTTTGTCTCTGCTCGACTAATAAAAAGATTGTTTGGCTCGAGTTTGACCATAAACAGTCAAACTCGAGCCTTGAACTTGATAGTGGTATTAAATATTTTTCCATTGAAAAAACATGAAATGACTGATGGTATTAAGTGTTCAACTTTTGCTTTAATAATGGAAGGTCATTCATGACACCAATTATCAAAAATGAACTTGATTTTGATAATTCATCTTTTTGAGTTAATGGAAATTTCCCTGCATGTTATTTACTTGATTATGAAAGCATGTGGTATTGTGAAAAAAATATCGAGACCTTTAGCTTTTACCTGGTTTAAGTTTATGTAGCGGTGATTTCAAACCATATTATAATTTCATGATAAGTAATAAACTTAACGTAAATAACAACAACAATACCCAATCTTGCCGAAGCGAATGGCTGGTACCAAACTAGTGTGGAGGTTGTGATAATCCATGTTACATGCATATAAAAGTCATGAACCACTTTATTGTCGAAGGCGTAAATTTTGATAATTTTTAAAACTACACTACCATGTTTCGTCCTATCGCCACATATTAAGTTGATGCAATAATGTAATGGGATCCTAAATCAATATTAGATCAACGCACACATAGGTGATAACTGATACCAACATATGATAATTGTTTACTGCTTGTACATGTGTACATCTTTATCCAGGTTTTGATTAACAAAGAGAGAGAGGGAGGGAAAGGGAGGGAAAGAGAGAGGGAGAGAGAGGGATAGAGAGAAGGAGAGAGAGGGAGAGAGAGAGAGAGAGAGAGGGGGAGAAAGAGAGGGAGAGAGAGAGAGAGGGAGAGAGAGGGAGAGAGAGGGAGAGGGAGGGAGGGAGAGAGAGAGAGGGAGAGAGAGAAAGAGAGGGAGAGAGAGGGAGAGAGAGAGGGAGAGAGAGAGAAGGAGAGAGAGAAAGGGAGAGAGAGAGAGGGAGAGAGAGAGAGAGAGAGAGAGAGAGAGAGGGAGAGAGGGAGAGAGAGAGAGGGAGAAGAGGAATGATGAGTGAGAGGGAGAGAGGAGGGAGAAAGAGTGAGGGAGAGCGAAGGAAAAATGAGAGAGAAGGAGAGGAGAGAGAGGGAGAGAGAGAGAGAGAGGAGAGAGAGGGGGAGACAGTGAGGGGGGATAGAGAAAAGAGAGGGGAGAGAGAGAGAGAGGGGTTAGAGAAAGAGGGGAGTAAGAGATGGGGGGGAGAGAGGGGGCGAGGGAGGGCGAGACGAGAGAGGCGAGGGAGATGAGTGGCGAGAGAGAGAGGCCTGAGAGAGAGGAGGGACGAAGAGAGAGAGAGGGGCGAGAGAGAGAGGGAGTGAGATGAGAGAGAGGCGAGATAGAAGAGAGGACTGAGAGAAGAAGTGTACGTGAGAGGCGATGTGCTGAGTGAAGAGAGATGCGATCTGAGATGATCGAGAGCGAGGAGAGAGAGATGAGGATAATGAGGAACCGTTTTTTATTGATGACGCCGAGCATTTGGAGAGAGATGAGTGACGAGGAGGAGAGGAGAGAGTGACGAGAGAGAGAGAGGACAGAGTAGGTGTCGATGAGAGAAGAGAGAGGAGAGTGGAGAGAGGTGGAGAGAGAGAGATGAAGGGTTTGGAGAGGTGCTCGGAAAGAGAATGAGAGGAGTAAGAGAGATCGAACCGATTTAATAATGAGAGAGAGACGTATGAGACGAAGACAGGGGTTGTTGTTATATGTCGATTAGTGATTATATGTTCACGTAAGGTTAAACTCATATATACGATCAGAGATTCAAAAAGAAAAGGTGCAACCTATAGGGGTATAAGTAAGAGAGAGAGAGAGAGAGCGAGAAGACAATGAGAGACGAGGAGCCGTTGAGATGGAGACGTGAGCGACGAGAGAAAGAGCAAGAGAGTGAGTGCGGAGGGAGTGGAGAGCATGACTGAGAGAGATGCGAGGAGAGAGAGCGAGAGCGAGAGAGAGATGGGAATCCGGAAGAGAAGAGAGAGAGATGAGTAAGAGAGTGAATGATAGATGAGATTAAGTGTGGAGAGGTGAGGTCAGTAGATGTGCGATGGAGAGAGTGTGAGAGAGAGGAGAGTAGCGAGAGAAGAGAGAGTGTGAATAGAGGATAGGAAGAGATGAGAGAGAGTGCGCTACTTACTGCGGAGTGTCCCCTATGTAACGGATTCCGGGCTGTGTTTGGGGGTTCTTCCTGGGCTATTTCTTGTGAGGGCTTTTGATTTTTTATCGAGTATGTTGATGGTCATGGGAAACAATTGGCTCTGGGTTTATGCTTCGATATACGTGCTGTATCAAACTCTCTCTTTTTTGTTGACCGTTGACTGAGATCTCTCCGCTTCTGGTTGGCCGAAAGAGAGAGAGAGAGAGAGAGTAGGGAGAGAAAAAAGCGATTTTGAGAGAGAGAGCGAGGAAAGATTTGGAGAGTGGAACGTGAAAGGAGAGGCGAGAGAGAGGGGTGTTAGAGACGATGAGAGAGAGGAGAGAGTAGTCAAGAGAGTGATGGATGAGACGGATAGAAGTCTGCGAGCTCTATCCGACTAGAGAAAGAGAGTATTCCTCATGAGAGATTGAATGTTGAGGGAGAGGGAGATTCGAGATGATTTGTCCGGGGGGGGGGGGTTCTGCGGAGAGAGTGACTGTGAGAGAGAGATTGAGAGAGAGAGAGATCGGGGAGAGATGATTTTTGTGAGAGCGATTAGTATTCGAGCTAATGAAAGAGAGAGAGCGGATGAGAGTGAGAAAGAGTTTGCGAGAGAGAGAGAGAGTGGGATGAGAGAGAGATAGATAGAAGAGTGAGAGAGCGTTATGATGAGAGAGAGACGAGAGTGAGAGAGAGAGTGAGAAAGGAAAGTGTGGAGAAAGGGAAAAGAATCAAGAGAGTTCTGAGAGACTGATGAGTAGAGTTGAGTGAATGAGAATAAGAGAAGGATGAGGAGAGAAAGAGAAAGAGCGCGCGAGTGAGGAGAGAGAGTGAGAGAGCGGAGAAGGGGGAGAGAGATGAGGGGGAGATAGACAGGGAGAGAGAAGAAAGGGTCGAGAGAGAAGGAGAGAAGAGACGGAGATGTGAGAGATGGAGAGGAGAGAGGGGTGGAGTATAAATGATGGAGAGAGAGGTGGAAAAGTGATGAGATGGAGGAGAAGAGGCGAGAGGGGAGAGAGAGAGGGGTTAGAGAGAGTGGGGGCAGAAAGAAAGAGAGGAGGAGGACGAGAGGGGGGAGGAGAGAGGAGAGGGGGAGGAGAGAGGGCGAATAGAGAGGGCGAGAGAGAGTGGCGAGTTTGAAGAGTGAGATGTGCTTGGGATTGCAGAGAGTTGGAGAGGAGCGAGGAGAGAAGAGAGCGAGGAGATGAATTTGGAGTATTAGAGAGTGAGAGATATGGTTTAGAAGAGGGGGTGCAGACTATTTGTTGGTGTGACGTGACGGTCTTTAGTATGTCTCGAGATGGATGATGAGTGGGAAGAATAGAGGAGAGACGAGGAGAAGCAGACTGATTGACTAGGGAGAGCGTGCTGAAGGAGAGAGAGCGAGAGAGAGAGAGAGAGAGAGAGAGAGAGAGAGAGAGAGAGAGAGAGAGAGAGAGAGAGAGTGAGAAAGAGAGAGAGAGAGAGAGAGAGAGAGAGAGAGAGAGAGAGAGAGAGAGAGAGAGAGAGATTGAGAGAGAGAGAGAGAGAGAGAGAGAGAGAGGATATCTAAAATTGAAGAGAGAGAAAGAGAGAAAAAGAGAGAGAGATGATCGTGAGCTGAGAGAGTGAGACGAGAAGACTTCACATCTGTTGCTTTTGATAGAGGAAGAGAGAGAGAGAGAGAGAGAGAGATGCGAGAGAGGGGAGCGTAGAGGAAGAGAGCGGAGGATGAGAGAGAGAGCAAGGAGAGAGACGAGAGCGGATCTGTGAGAGCAAGAGCGTGACATGAGATTGATCTTGGAGAGCTCTTACGTTTAAGCCTTGTTTTTTCAACTTTAGGGTTTTCAGAGCTTGTCTTCCTTGTTTATCCTTACTTTCTATCTCGTTTCTTTGGTGCTTCAATTTTGGGAAATGATGGCATGTGATTGTCTCATATTCATCGTTTTCGTGTATAGCTTGTCGGCTAGTTTGATTTGCTGTGGGTCGGGGAGTCCTCACTTGGTGTGTGTCTTTGTCTCCAATTTAATAGATTCTTTGTGTTGTTCGTTCATTAATTTTATGATGGCCACATTGGTGGGAGAATTGAGAGAGAGGAGTTCGGATGTGGATGAGTTTGCTTTGATTAGAGCCTTGAGTTTTATTCTAATTAGCTGTTGCCCTGAGACGATTTGGGATCGGAGTTAACTGTTAGTTTTTTGAACAGTGTGACGATGAGAAGAGACGACGTGGAGGAGAGGAGAGAGAGATAGAGGGGGGAGAAAGCGGAGGGAGAGATGAGATGAGAGGAACGAGAGAGCGAGAAAAGGAGAGCGGAGAGAGAGAGAGCGACTGAGAGAGAGAGAGAGAGGGAGGGGGGAGAGAGAGAGAGAGAGAGAAAAGGAAGAGGACGGGACGAGGAAGAGAGTGAGAAGAGCGGGAGAGTGGAGTGGCGTGCGTCTTTACTTGGGAGGTCTTGGTGTTGGAGTTGGGCTAGGTTTGTCTGTTAGTTGATCATCTTAGTTGGGTGCGGGCCGCCGGGGTGTTTTGAGTAGGCTTATGTGGCGTTTGAAATAATTTGTCGTTGTGGGTGTGACATCTTTGCCTCTTTGTGGTGTTCAGGACATTTTATTCATGTTGGGGGGGGGCGTTTTTCTTGGTGTGTTTTCTGTTGGCCTCTTGATTATCTGTTGATCACTCAATTCTTTGGTGTGTAGCTGTCTGTTATTTTTGGGTGTTTACCTGTTTTTAACGTGCTTTGGCTGAGCGATTCCCTGGCTTCTATGATTGGGCGGCCGTTTCCACATCCTGACTGTCATTTAACTTCGTCTCTTTACTATGTATGTTACTATCCCGGCCCAGAGCATTCCGTTCTTTTGTCATGTTGTGCATTGTTCCATCCTGGTTAGGGGCTTTGTTTATGGTGTAGAGGTCCTCTCCCACGGCGTTGTAGTCCGGTGTCTGTTCCTAAGTTTTCTTTATTGCGAATCTCTTCGGCGGGGGGAAGGTGATCGATGAGAGAGAGAGGATCCGAGAGAGAAGGAGGAGAGGAGGGGGAGGGAGAGGAGAGAAGGGGGAGAGAGATGGGTGAAGAGAAGGAGTGAGAGAGAGGGATAACGAGAGAGAGAGAGATAGAGAGAGGAAGAGAGAAAGAGGGGAGAGAAAAAGAGAATGAGAGGGAGAAAGAGAGATAGAGAGGGGGAGAGAGAATGAGGGGATGAGAAAGGGGGAGAGAGAGGGGGAGAGAAAGAGGGAGAGAGAGGGAGAGGAAGAGAGAAGGAGAGGGAGAGAGAGAGGGAGAGAGGGGGAGAGAGAGAGAGAGGGAGGAAGGGAGGGAGGGAGAGAGAGAGAGAGCGAGAGAGAGAGAGAGCGAGAGAGAGAGAGAGAGAGAGAGCGCGAGAGAGAGAGAGCGAGAGAGAGAGAGAGAGAGAGAGAGAGAGAGAGAGAGAGAGAGAGAGCAAGAGAGAGAGAGCGAGAGAGAGAGGGCAAGAGAGAGAGAGAGAGAGAGAGGGCGAGAGAGAGAGAGAGAGGGCGGAGGTACGAGAGAGAGGAGGAGGAGACGAGAGGAGAGATGGGGGAGAGAAAGAGAGGGCGAGAGGAGAGAGGGCGAGAGAGAGAGGGCATGCGAGTAGAGAGAGGAGAGAATGGCTAGGAGGAACGGAGAGAGTGAGAGAGAAACGTGAGAAGGATTGTGATTTGAGTGAGCCTGGAGAGAGAGCATCGAGAGTGGGAGATTTACTAGAGAGAGAGAGAGGAGAGACCGGAGATTGCGAAGCGAGAGAGTGACGAGAGATCGAGAGAGAGAGGCGTGTCTTTGGAGCTTGATGAGGAGAGAGCAGAACTTTGAAGTTTGATATGAGGAGCGAGCGAGAGAGAGTGAGAGAGAGAGCGAGAGGGAGAGGATGCGATGAGAGCGGGGACAGTGCGAGAGAGAGAGGAGCCGATGAGAGAAGCGAGAGAGATAGAGAGAGGAGCTCAGAGAGCTGAGAGATGCTGAGAGGGAAAGAGAGAGAGAGAGAGAGAGAGAGAGAGGGAGAAAGAGGGAGAGAGAGATGAGACGGAGGACTACCGAGCGGATCGAGAGAGAGACTAGTAGTATTTTGCTGTGTAGAGTTGGAGAGAGAGATGAGAGCGTTGATGAGAGCGAGAGTGGAGATGAGAGCGAGAGAGAGAGAGAGAGAGAGAGAGAGAGAGAGGAAGTGGGGGCGTGAGAGAGAGCAGAGAGACGAGAAGATGAGTGAAAGCTGCGAGGACGAGACGAGGTGACTGAGAGAGAGATGAGAGAAGGAGTTGAGATTGCTGCCATGATGGATGACATTAGAGGCATCGGTCTAGAATTGGGTAAACATGCCAAGAAAAGAAATAGGTATAAACTTGACTGTCCTCTCGTAGACACTCAAGAATAAATATTTTCACCTCCGTGTGATAGATCAGAAAATTTGTGAAAAAATTACCCGCTAGAAAAGGTATAATTATTCATGATCAAATAGAGATTTTTTAGTGAAATATTAACCTTTTAGCGGGTTATTTTAACGTTATGAGAAGTTTTTTTTGTTAATGCAGAATTTATTAATGAGAATAGCAAACAAAAATAGGCATGTACAAAAGAGAATCAATTTTTAGGACACCTTCTTAGATACTTTTACTTTGGGCACAAATAAAAAATGGGGGACTAGAAAAAATTCAAGCTCGGATGAGGAACGAGAGAGAGTGGTACATATGACGCTTTTACTGTTTTCTTATCCGCGCTCCCTGTCAATAGAAACCATAATTGCAATGAAACAATGTAACCCAAAAGTAGATAGAAAAAATCCTACGACCGACTGTCTAGTAGTCTAAGCCTTTCAAGACAACAGAAACCAGACCAGTGAAAAAATGGAATTATCAAAAAAATGACCAATTCATAGTAGTCTAAGCCCATCAAGACAACAGAACAGACCATAAAGAAGATACATTGGAAACACATGGAGTGCAACAAGAAGCAAGACCAAATGAGTGTGCCCCTTTAAAAAACTTCCCTAAACAAAAAACCAAGTAGGTTAAACCTTGGAGAAAAAAATGAGTACAACTTTCTCTTAGTCCTCCCAAATCAACATTAGAACGCCACAAACATACCTAGAGAATAAATGATTAAGAAACTATTTTCATGATATTCAATAGAGCCATTATTAAGATACCATGCAGATGCACATATCACCAAAGAATAGGAAACTATAGAGGCCATAGGACAATATTGGTAAAAACCATACGTTGAATTCCAATTCCATAGAGAAGTGTTCATGTCCTTCATGGAAACACTAATCGTGGAACCAAGAGTTTCCCATAGTTGACAATCATCTAAAGGAGGATAAGTTCTAAATAAAAAGGAAACAAAATCACAAACAAAACATAATTGATTCTGCCCAAAATAAAGCTTAAAATAGAAAAATGCCCTTTTGAGGGCCCAAATGACCCCGAAAGGCCTAAGACTGACAGGGCTCATGGAAAACCATGAGTCTTGACCGTTGGGCCGTTTTCGAGTCACCATGCGAATTTCAGCCCAATCCGCCACTGAAATTTGTTACCGTAAAATAATCTGTTGCCACAAAATAAGCGCCGAGCGTATTTGTCATGTCGACTCGCTCGTTGGCCGTATCTGCATCAGAGGTCCCCATGATATGACATTAGAAGGTAACCTGCAAAAATAGGCTAATAAACTTGACTTCCTCGTAACACTAATGATAAATTTCACCCTAAAAGAAAATTTGGAAAATACCCGCTAAAAGGTATAATTATTCATGAACAAATATTTTTTAGTGAAATATTAAACCTTTTAGCGGGTATTTTCAACGTTTTTTGTTAAATGCGAATTTATTAATAAAATAAACCAAAAAAGGCAATGTACAAAGAGAAAACAATTTTTAGGACACCTTCTTAAATACTTTTACTTTGGCACAAATAAAAAATGGGACTAGAAAAATTCAAGCTCGGTACAAAAACCATAATGCAATGAAACAATAAACCAAGAAGTAGATAAAAAAATGACCAATTCATAGTAGTCTAAGCCCATCAAGACAACAGAACAGACCATAAAGAAGATACATTGGAAACACATGGAGTGCAACAGGAAGCAAGACCAAATGAGTGTGCCCCTTTAAAAAACTTCCCTAAACAAAAAACCAAGTAGGTTAAACCTTGGAGAAAAAAATGAGTGCAACTTTCTCTTAGTCCTCCCAAATCAACATTAGAACCCCACAAATCACCAAAGAATAGGAAACTATAGAGGCCATAGGACAATATTGGTAAAAACCATACGTCGAATTCCAATTCCATAGAGAAGTGTTCATGTCCTTCATGGAAACACTAATCGTGGAACCAAGAGTTTCTCATAGTTGACAATCATCTAAAGGAGGATAAGTTCTAAATAAAAAGGAAACAAAATCACAAACAAAACATAATTGATTCTGCCCAAAATAAAGCTTAAAATAGAAAAATGCCCTTTTGAGGGCCCAAACGACCCCGAAAGGCCTAAGACTGGCAGGGCTCATGAAAAACCCATGAGTCTTGACCGTTGGGCCGTTTTCGATTGACCATGCGAATTTCAGCCCAATCCGCCACTGAAATTTATTGCCGCAAAATAAGCGCCGAGCGTATTTGTCATGTTAACTCGCTCGTTGACCGTATCTGCATCAGAGGTCCCCATGATATGACATTAGAAGGTAACCTGCAAAAAATAGGTTAATAAACTTGACTTCCTTGTAACCATAATGATAAATTTCACCCGAAAAGAAAATTTGGAAAATACCCGCTAAAAGGTATAATTATTCATGAAAAATGTTTTTTAGTGAAATATTAAACCTTTTAGCGGGTATTTTCAACGTTTTTTGTTAAATACGAATTTATTAATAAAATAAGCCAAAAAAGGCAATGTACAAAGAGAAAACAATTTTTAGGACACCTTCTTAAATACTTTTACTTTGGCACAAATAAAAAATGGGACTAGAAAAATTCAAGCTCGGTACAAAAACCATAATGCAATGAAACAATAAACCAAGAAGTAGATAAAAAAAACCAATTCATAGTAGTCTAAGCCCATCAAGACAACAGAACAGACCATCAAGAAGATAAATTGGAAACACATGGAGTGCAACAGGAAGCAAGACCAAATGAGTGTGCCCCTTTAAAAAACTTCCCTAAACAAAAAACCAAGTAGGTTAAACCTTGGAGAAAAAAATGAGTACAACTTTCTCTTAGTCCTCCCAAATCAACATTAGAACCCCACAAATCACCAAAGAATAGGAAACTATAGAGGCCATAGGACAATATTGGTAAAAACCATACGTCGAATTCCAATTCCATAGAGAAGTGTTCATGTCCTTCATGGAAACACTAATCGTGGAACCAAGAGTTTCCCATAGTTAACAATCATCTCATATCTTCTTAACCATCCATTCTAGCCTATTATTCATCAACTTGCACGTCATTATAATCATGGTGTCATCAATATAAAAATACAATATTGTATTTCCAAAATCGATTTTCCTCATGGAACCAGTTAACCTAAGCACATGAAAGAGAAGCAGAACCTATCATAGATCTAAACTTCTAGCAGAATCATTCACCGTCTTCAAGTACTACATAATCTTATTCATAGTTTAACTCTAAAGGCCCGTTAACAGTTCCAAAATTACACTTAAAATGCCTTCATTAAAGAATTATATACTTGATGAGGACTTTTCAACAACAAAGCAGAAGTGAGGTTAATGCAGATCGAATATAAAAACAAGCCACACAAGCACAAGAACTAATCTGAAATTCTCAAAACGAGGTTTCTCAAAAGCTGCAGAGACAACCTTGAAATCTTCCTCATAAAGGAGGATAAATTTAAAAAAAAAAGAAAACAAAATAACAAAATAAACATAATTGATTCTGCCCAAAATAAAGCCTAAAAATAGAAAAACGCCCTTTTGAGGGCCCGAAAGGCCTAAGACAGACAGGCCTCATGGAAAACCAATGAGTCTTGACCGTTGGGCCGTTTTCGAGTGACCATGTGAATTTCAGCCCAATCTGCCACTAAAATTTGTTACAAATCCAATTCGATAGTAGTCTAAGCCCTTTCAATGACAACAGAACTGCCATCAAGAAGATAAATTGGGAAAACACATGGAGGCAACAGGAAGCAAGTCCAAATGAGTTGCCCTTTAAAAAACTACCCTAAAACAAAAAAACCAAGTAGGTTTAACCTGGAGAATAAAATGAGTACACTTTCTCTTTGTTCCCAAATCAACATTCTATGAACCCACATATCACCAAGAGTGAATAGAAACTTAGTGGCCATAGGTCAATATTGGTAAATATCTACGTCGATTTCCAATCTCCATAGAGATGTGGTTTCATGTTCCTTCATGGAACACTAATCGTGGAACCAAGAGTTTCTCATAGTTGACTAATCCTTAAAGGTAGGATAAGTTACTAAATAAAAAGGAAACACAAATCACAAACAAAACATAATTGATTCTGCCAAATCAAAGCTTTAAAATAGAAAAATGACCTTTTGAGGGCGTCCAATCGACCCGAAAGGCCTTAAGGACGGCAGGGCTCTATGAAAAACCCAGGGAGTCTTGACCGTAGGGCCGTTTCAAAGTGACCATAGCGATTTCAGCCCAATAGCCAATGAAAAATTTATTGCCGCAAATAAGCGCCGAGTTATTTGTCATTGGTAAACTCGCTAGTTGACCGTCTCATCTGCATCAGAGGTCCCATGATTGACATTAGAAGGTAACCTGCAAAAAATAGGTTAATAAACTTGACTTCCTTGTAACCATAATGATAAATTTCACCCGAAAAGAAAATTTGGAAAATACCCGCTAAAAGGTATATTTATTCATGAAAAATGTTTTTAGTGAAATATTAAACTTTTAGGGTTATTTTCATCGTTTTTGTTAAATGCGCATTTAATTAATAAATAAGGCCAAAAAAAGGCAAATGTACAAAAGATGAAAACTATTTGTTAGGACACTTCTTAAATATTTTACTTTGGCACTAATTAAAAATTGGGGACTAGAAAAATTCAAGCTCGGTACAAAAACCATAATGCAATGAAACAATAAACCAAGAAAAAAATGACCAATTCATAGTAGTCTAAGCCCATCAAGACAACAGAACAGACCATAAAGAAGATACATTGGAAACACATGGAGTGCAACAGGAAGCAAGACCAAATGAGTGTGCCCCTTTAAAAAACCTCCCTAAACAAAAAACCAAGTAGGTTAAACCTTGGAGAAAAAAAATGAGTACAACTTTCTCTTAGTCCTCCCAAATCAACATTAGAACCCCACAAATCACCAAAGAATAGGAAACTAAGAAGGCCATAGTGACACAATTATTGGTTTATAAAACCCATACGTTGAATATCCAATTCCATAGAGAAGTCCCTAAACAAAAAACCAAGTAGGTTAAACCTTGGAGAAAAAAAATGAGTACAACTTTCTCTTAGTCCTCCCAAATCAACAAGTTCTAAATAAAAAGGAAACAAAATCACAAACAAAACATAATTGATTTTGCCCAAAATAAAGCCTAAAAATATAAAAACGCCCTTTTGAGGGCCGAAACAACCCCGAAAGGCCTGAGACTGACATGGCTCATGGCAAAGAGATGAGTCTTGACCGTTGGGCCATTTCCGAGTAACCATGCGAATTTCAGCTCAATCCGTCACAAAAATTTGTTGCCGCAAAATAAGCGCCATGCATATTTGTCATTTTGAATCGCTCGTTGACCGTATCTGCATCAAAGGTCCCCATGATATAACATTAGAAGGTAACCTGCAAAAAATAGGCTAATAAACTTGACTTCTTTGTAACCCTAATGATAAATTTCACCCGAAAAGAAAAATTGGAAAATACCCGCTAAAAGGTATAATTATTCATGAAAAAATGTTTTTTAGTAAAATATTAAACCTTTTAGCTGGTATTTTCAACGTTTTTTGTTAAATGCGAATTTATTAATAAAATAAGCCAAAAAAAGGCAATGTACAAAGAGAAAACAATATTTAGGACACCTTCTTAAATAAAAAATGGGACAATAAACCAAGAAGAAGATAAAAAACATAACTAATTCATAGTAGTCTAAGCCCATCAAGACAACAGAACAGACCATCAAGAAGATACATTGGAAACATATGGAGTGCAACAGGAAGCAAGACCAAATGAGTGTGCCCCTTTAAAAAACTTCCCTAAACAAAAAACCAAGTAGGTTAAACCTTGGAGAAAAAAATGAATACAACTCTCTCTTAGTCCTCCCAAATCAACATTAGAACCCCACTAACATATCTAGAGAATAAATTATTAAGAAACTATTTTTAGGATATTTAATAGAGCCATTGTTAAGATACCATTCTAATGCACATATCCCCAAAGAATATGAAACTATAGAGGCTATAGGACAAGATTGGTAAAAAACATACGTCGTATTCCAATTCCATAGAGAAGTGTTCATGACTTCATGGAAACACTAATCGTGGAACCAAGAGTTCTAGCCTATTGTTCATCAACTTGCACATCATTATAATCATGATGTCATCAATATAAAAATACAATATTGCATTTCCAAAATCGAGTTTCCCAATGGAACCAGTTAACCTAAGCACATGAAAGAGAAGCATAATCGATCATAGATCCAAACTTCTAGCAAAATCATTCACTTTTGTTTCCTTTTTATTTAGAACTTATCCTCCTTTAGATGATTGTCAACTATGAGAAACTCTTGGTTCCACGATTAGTGTTTCCATGAAGGACATGAACACTTCTCTTTGGAATTGGAATTCAACGTATGGTTTTTACCAATATTGTCCTATGGCCTCTATAGTTTCCTATTCTTTGGTGATATGTGCATCTGCATGGTATCTTAATAATGGCTCTATTGAATATAATGAAAATAGTTTCTTAATCATTTATTCTCTAGGTATGTTTGTGGCATTCTAATGTTGATTTGGGAGGACTAAGAGAAAGTTGTACATTTTTTTCTTTCCAAGGTTTAACCTACTTGGTTTTTTGTTTAGGGAAGTTTTTTAAAGGGGCACACTCATTTGGTCTTGCTTCCTGTTGCATCTCATGTGTTTTCAACGTATCTTCTTTTTGGGGGTCTGTTTCTGTGTCTTTGATGGGCTTAGACTACTATGAATTGGTCATTTTTTATCTACTTCTTGGTTTATTGCACACACACACCACACACAATGTTTTTGCACCGAGCGAATTATTTTTCTAGTCCCATTTTTTATTTGTGCCAAAGTAAAAGTATTTAAGAAGGTGTCCTAAAAATTGTTTTCTCTTTGTACATTGCCTTTTTTGGCTTATTTTATTAATAAATTCGTATTTAACAAAAAACGTTGAAAATACCCGCTAAAAGGTTTAATATTTCACCAAAAAATATTTGTTCATGAATAATTTATAAACCTTTTAGCGGGGTATTTTTATCCCAAATTTTTCTTTTAGGGTGAAATTTATCATTAGTGTTACAAGGAAGTCAAGTTTATTAGCCTATTTTTGCAGGTGACCTTCTAATGTCATATCATGGCCAAACGAGCGAGTCGACATGACAAATACGCTCGGCGCTTATTTTGTGGCAACAAATTATTTTACGGTAACAAATTTTAGTGGCGGATTGGGTGATCCATGAGCCTTGTCAGTCTTTGGACTTTCGGGGTCGTTTTGGCCCTCAAAAGGGCATTTTTATATTTTAAGCATTATTTTGGGCATAATCCAATGATTTTTGTTACTGTTATTCTTGTTCCTTTTTATTTAGAACTTATCCTCCTTTAGATGATTGTCAACTATGGGAAACTCTTGGTTCCACGATTAGTGTTTCCATGAAGGAAATGAACACTTCTCTATGGAATTGGAATTCAACGTATGGTTTTTACCAATATTTTCCTATGGCCTCTATAGTTTCCTATTCTTGGTGATATGTGCATCTTCTGCTTGGTATCTTAATAATGGCGTCTTATTGAATATCATAGAAAATAGTTTCTTAATCAATTATTCTCTAGGTATGTTTGTGGAGTTCAAATGTAAATGTTGATCTTGGAGACTAAAGAAATAGTGTACTCATTTTTTTTTCCAAGGTTTAACAACTTGGTTTTTTTAGGGGAGTTTTTTAAAGGGGTACACTCATTTGGTCTTGCTTCCTATTGCACTCCATGTGTTTCCAATGTATCTTCTTTATAGTTTGTTCTATTGTCTTGATGGGCTTAGACTACTATGAATTGGTTATTTTTTATCTACTTCTTGGTTTATTGTTTCATTGCATTATGGTTTTTGTACCAAGCTTGAATATTTCTAGTCCCATTTTTTATTTGTAAAAAACTTCCCTAAACAAAAAACCAAGTAGGTTAAACCTTGGAGAAAAAAAATGAGTACAACTTTCTATTAGTCCTCCCAAATCAACATTAGAACGCCACAAACATACCTAGAGAATAAATGATTAAGAAACTATTTTCATGATATTCAATAGAGCCATTATTAAGATACCATGCAGATGCACATATCACCAAAGAATAGGAAACTATAGAGGCCATAGGACAATATTGGTAAAAACCATACGTTGAATTCCAATTCCATAGAGAAGTGTTCATGTCCTTCATGGAAACACTAATCGTGGAACCAAGAGTTTCCCATAGTTGACAATCATCTAAAGGAGGATAAGTTCTAAATAAAAAGGAAACAAAATCACAAACAAAACATAATTGATTCTGCCCAAAATAAAGCTTAAAATAGAAAAATGCCCTTTTGAGGGCCCAAATGACCCCGAAAGGCCTAAGACTGACAGGGCTCATGGAAAACCATGAGTCTTGACCGTTGGGCCATTTTCGAGTGACCATGCGAATTTCAGCCCAATCCGCCACTGAAATTTGTTACCGTAAAATAATCTGTTGCCACAAAATAAGCGCCGAGCTTATTTGTCATGTCGACTCGCTCGTTGACCGTATCTGCATCAGAGGCCCCCATGATAATAGACATAGAAGGTAACCTGCAAAATAGCTAATAAACTTGACTTCCTTGTAACACTAATGATAAATTTCACCCTAAAAGAAAAATTGGAAAATACCCGCTAAAAGGTATAATTATTCATGAACAAATATTTTTTGGTGAAATATTAAACCTTTTAGCGGGTATTTTCAACGTTTTTTGTTAAATGCGAATTTATTAATAAAATAATCCAAAAAAGGCAATGTACAAAGAGAAAATAATTTTTAGGACACATTCTTAAATACTTTTACTTTGGCACAAATAAAAAATGAGACTAGAAAAAATTCAAGCTCGGTACAAAAACCATAATGCAATGTAACAATAAACCAAGAAGTAGATAAAAAATGACCAATTCATAGTAGTCTAAGCCCATCAAGACAACATAACAGACCATAAAGAAGATACATTAGAAACACATGGAGTGCAACAGGAAGCAAGACCAAATGAGTGTGCCCCTTTAAAAAACTTCCCTAAACAAAAAACCAAGTAGGTTAAACCTTGGAGAAAAAAAATGAGTACAACTTTCTCTTAGTCCTCCCAAATCAACATTACAACGCCACAAACATACCTAGAGAATAAATGATTAAGAAACTATTTTCATGATATTCAAAAGACCATTATTAATGATACCATAAGAACACATATCACCAAAGAATAGGAAACTATAGAGGCCATAGGACAATATTGGTAAAAACCATACGTTGAATTCTAATTCCATAGAGAAGTGTTCATGTCCTTTATGGAAACACTAATCGTGGAACCAAGAGTTTCCAATAGTTGACAATCATCTAAAGGAGGATAAGTTCTAATTAAAAAGGAAACAAAATCACAAACAAAACATAATTTATTCTGCCCAAAATAAAGCTTAAAATAGAAAAATGCCCTTTTGAGGACCCAAACGACCTGAAAAGGCCTAAGACTGACAGGGCTCATGGAAAATCCATGAGGCTTGACCGTTGGGCCATTTTCGAGTGACCATACAAATTTCAGCCCAATCCGCCACTGAAATTTGTTACCGTAAAATAATATGTTGCCACAAAATAAGCGCCGAGCGTATTTGTCATGTCGACTCGCTCGTTGGCCGTATAAAAACAAAATCTGCATCAGAGGTCCGCATGATATGACATTAGAAGGTAACATGCAAAAATAGGCTAATAAACTTGACTTCCTTGTAACACTAATGATAAATTTCACCCTAAAAGAAAAATTGGAAAATACCTGCTAAAAGGTATAATTATTCATGAACAAATATTTTTTTAGTGAAATATTAAACCTTTTAGCGGGTATTTTCAACGTTTTTTGTTAAATGCAAATTTATTAATAAAATAAGCCAAAAAAGGCAATGTACAAAGAGAAAACAATTTTTAGGACACCTTCTTAAATACTTTTACTTTGGCACAAATAAAAAATGGGACTAGAAAAATTCAAGCTCGGTACAAAAACCATAATGCAATGAAACAATAAACCAAGAAGTAGATAAAAAAATGACCAATTCATAGTAGTCTAAGCCCATCAAGACAACAGAACAGACCATAAAGAAGATACATTGGAAACACATGGAGTGCAACAGGAAGCAAGACCAAATGAGTGTGCCCCTTTAAAAAACTTCCCTAAACAAAAAACCAAGTAGGTTAAACCTTGGAGAAAAAAAATGAGTACAACTTTCTCTTAGTCCTCCCAAATCAACATTAGAACGCCATAAACATACCTAGAGAATAAATGATTAAGAAACTATTTTCATGATATTCAATAGAGCCATTATTAAGATACCATGCAGATGCACATATCACCAAAGAATAGGAAACTATAGAGGCCATAGGACAATATTGGTAAAAAAAAAAAAAAAAAAAAAAAAAAAAAAAAAAAAAAAAAAAAAAAAAAAAAAAAAAAAAAAAAAAAAAAAAAAATAAAAACCATACGTTGAATTCCAATTCCATAGAGAAGTGTTCATGTCCTTCATGGAAACACTAATCGTGGAACCAAGAGTTTCCCATAGTTGACAATCATCTAAAGGAGGATAAGTTCTAAATAAAAAGGAAACAAAATCACAAACAAAACATAATTGATTCTGCCAAAATAAAGCTTAAAATAGAAAAATGCCCTTTTGAGGCCCCAAATGACCCCGAAAGGCCTAAGACTGACAGGGCTTATGGGATTCCATGAGTCTTGACTGTTGGGCCATTTTCGAGTGACCATACGAAATTTAGCCCAATCCGCCATTGAAATTTGTTACCGTAAAATAATCTGTTGCCACAAAATTAGCGCCGAGCGTATTTGTCAACTCGCTCGTTGACCGTATCTGCATCAAAGGTCCCCATGATATAACATTAGAAGGTAACCTGCAAAAAATAGGCTAATAAACTTGACTTCTTTGTAACCCTAATGATAAATTTCACCCGAAAAGAAAAATTGGAAAATACCCGCTAAAAGGTATAATTATTCATGAAAAAATGTTTTTTAGTAAAATATTAAACCTTTTAGCTGGTATTTTCAACGTTTTTTGTTAAATGCGAATTTATTAATAAAATAAGCCAAAAAAGGCAATGTACAAAGAGAAAACAATATTTAGGACACCTTCTTAAATACTTTAACTTTGGCACAAATAAAAAATGGGACTAGAAAAATTCAAGCTCGGTACAAAAACCATAATGCAATGAAACAATAAACCAAGAAGAAGATAAAAAAAATAACCAATTCATAGTAGTCTAAGCCCATCAAGACAACAGAACAGACCATCAAGAAGATACATTGGAAACATATGGAGTGCAACAGGAAGCAAGACCAAATGAGTGTGCCCCTTTAAAAAACTTCCCTAAACAAAAAACCAAGTAGGTTAAACCTTGGAGAAAAAAATGAATACAACTCTCTCTTAGTCCTCCCAAATCAACATTAGAACCCCACTAATCACCAAAGAATATGAAACTATAGAGGCTATAGGACAAGATTGGTAAAAAACATACGTCGTATTCCAATTCCATAGAGAAGTGTTCATGACTTCATGGAAACACTAATCGTGGAACCAAGAGTTCTAGCCTATTGTTCATCAACTTGCACATCATTATAATCATGATGTCATCAATATAAAAATACAATATTGCATTTCCAAAATCGAGTTTCCCAATGGAACCAGTTAACCTAAGCACATGAAAGAGAAGCATAATCGATCATAGATCCAAACTTCTAGCAAAATCATTCACCATCTTCATGTACTACATAATCTTATTCATAGTTTAACTTTAAAGGCCCGTTAACAGTTCTAAAATTACACTTAAAAATGCCTTCATTAAAGAATTATATACTTAGTAAGGACTTATCAACAACAAAGCAGAAGTGAGGTTAATGCAGATCGAATATAAAAACAAGCCACACAAGCATAAGAACTAATCCGAAATTCTCAAAATGAGAAGTTCTCTTATTTAATAAAGATGTAGGTTTCTCAAAAGCTGTAGAGACAACTTTAAAATCGTCTTTATAAAGGAGGATAAGTTCTAAATAAAAAGGAAACAAAATCACAAACAAAAAATATTTGATTCTGCCCAAAATAAAGCCTAAAAATAGAAAAATGCCTTTTTGAGGGCCGAAATGACCCCGAAAGGCCTGAGACTGAAAGGGCTCATAGCAAAGCGATGAGTCTTGACCATTGGGCTGTTTTTGAGTGACCATGTGAATTTCAGCCCAATCCACCATAGAAATTTGTTGCTGCAAAATAATATGTTGCCTCAAAATAAGCGCCAAGCGTATTTGTCATGTTGACTCGCTCGTTGACCGTATCTGCATCAGAGGTCCCCATGATATAACATTAGAAGGTAACCTGCAAAAAATAGGCTAATAAACTTGACTTCCTTGTAAACCTAATGATAAATTTCACCCGAAAAGAAAAATTGGAAAATACCCGCTAAAAGGTATAATTATTCATGAAAAAATGATTTTTAGTGAAATATTAAACCTTTTAGCGGGAATTTTCAACGTTTTTTGTTAAATGTGAATTTATTAATAAAATAAGCCAAAAAAGGCAATGTACAAAGAGAAAACAATATTTAGGACACCTTCTTAAATACTTTAACTTTGGCACAAATAAAAAATAGGACTAGAAAAATTCAAGCTTGGTACAAAAACCATAATGCAAAGAAACAATAAACCAAGAAGAAGTTAAAAAAATAAACAATTCATAGTAGTCTAAGCCCATCAAGACAACAGAACAGACCATCAAGAAGATACATTAGAAACACATGGAGTGTAATAAAAAGCAACACCAAATGAGTGTGCCCCTTTAAAAAACTTCCCTAAACAAAAAACCAAGTA
>BQNB010104158.1:0-23879 GCA_026074375.1 Tanacetum coccineum
GAAATCTTGGTGTATTCAAAGACGAGATAGGAGTATCAGGATCATCTTAGCATTGTATTGGAAATCTTGAGTAAGAAGAAGCTTTATGTGAAATTCTCGAAGTGCGATTTTTGGTTGGGGCAAGTGGCGTTCTTAGGTCACATAGTATTAGCTGATGGTATTACTATGGATCCTGCTAAGGTTGAGGCTATCACTAAATGGCTGAGACCAACGACGCAGACCAAGATTAGAAGCTTTTAGGGCTTGCGGGTTATTATCAGAGATTTGTGGAAGGTTTTCACTCCTTGCTTTACATTTGACGAAACTTATACAGAAAGGAGAGAAGTTTGTCTAGAATGAAGAAAAAGAGAAGAGTTTTGAAGAGCTAAAAAGGAGATTAGTTTCTTCTCCGTACTTACTCTTCCTTCTGGAACATGCGGATATCAAATTTATGTTGATGCGTCGAACAAAGGTCTTGGTTGTGTTCTTATGTAACATGGTAAGGTTATCGCTTATGCATCGAGGCAACTAAAACCATATGAGGTGAATTATCCAACACATGATTTGGAGTTGGCAGCATTCGTTTTTGCTCTTAAGATTTGGAAATATTATTTGTATGGGGAAACTTGTGATATCTTCACCGATCACAAAAGCCTCAGATATATTTTTACTAAAAAGGAGTTAAATATGAGGCAAGGGCGTTGGTTGGAACTTGTTAAGGATTATGACACAAATATTTAGTATCATCCCGGTAAGGCTAATGTGGTAACGGACGCACTTAGTAGAAAGAACTTTGGAATTATGGCTTGTCTTAAAATTCAACCTGAGATTGTCAAAGATTTAGAGCTCATGGAAGTCGAGTTAGTTGTTCATGGTTCTGAAGGTTATATAGCTAGCCTTAAGATTGAACCTAACCTTATCTTGCGGATCAAGGAAGCTCATAAGAAGATGGTAAATTATAGTCTCTGTTGCAAAATTTGAAAGATGGTAAGCAGGCAGAATTTTGGGTGGATGATAATGGTGTGATATGGTACGGTAATAGATTATGTGTTCCTTATGATTCCTCTCTTTGAGAAGTTGTTTTAGCTAAGGCACATAGTTCTCCTTTCTCTATTCATCCTGGCTCTACTAAGATGTATAGAGACTTGAAGCAGAATTTCTGGTGGAATGGTATGAAACATGATGTGGCTAGATTTGTAGAAAAGTGCTTAACATGTCAACAAGTTAAAATTAAACATCAACGTGCAAGTGGTCTTCTTCAGCCTCTAGATATTCCAACTTGGAAGTGGAATCAAATCTCCATGGACTTTGTAATGAGGTTGCCTCGTACCTTCAATAAGTATGATGCAATTTGGGTTGTGGTTGGTCGGTTGACTAAGTCGGCTCACTTTTTGTGTATTCAGCAAGGGTAATTAGTTAGCAAGTTGGCAGAGATCTTTCAGCAAGATATTATTTGGTTAAATGACACACCTACATTAATCGTGTTTGATAAAGATCTGCGTTTCACTTCATGATTTTAGAAAGGTTTACATAATGCTTGGGGGACGAGACTTAAGTTTAGTACTGTATTTCATCCTTAGCTTGATGGACAGAATGAACACACTATTCAAACTTTGGAGGATAGGTTGAGAACCTGTGCTTTGGAGTGGACTAGAAATTGGGACGAGTATCTGTGTTTAGTTGAGTTTGCTTACAACAGTAGTTGGCATGCAAGTATTAAAGGGGCTCCTTTCGAGCTTTTGTATAATCAAAAGTGTAGAGCACCTATTTGTTGGAATAAAGTTAGAGAGCGAGATATAGAAGGTCCGAAATTGGTTGAGGTGACGAATAAGAAAGTTTTCATTGCTAAAGAGAAGCTTAAGGAAGCTCGCTCATGACAAAAGAGTTATGCTGATCGTCATCGAAGAGCCTTGGAATTTAAACCTGGGGATCATGTGTTTCTTAAAGTATCTCTGTGTAGAGGTGTTTGACGTTTTTGTTTGAAAGGAAAATTAAGTCTGCGATTCATTGGTCCGTTCGAAATCTTAGATCGTATTGGTGAAGTTTCTTATCGTTTGGCGTTACCTCCACAATTGTCTCATGTTCATAATGTGTTCCATGTATCTCTTTTGAGAGGTTACAACTATGATCCCTTACATGTTGTTCAATATCCGTTTGATAAGATTTGCAAAGATTTGTATTTTGTTGAGGAAGTTGAGGCTATTTTAGATCGCCAAGAGCGAGTCATGAGAAAGAAATCCATTCATCTTGTTAGAGTTCTTTGGAAAATTTCATCCCGAGCGTGAGGCTACTTGGGAAAACGAAGAAATGATGTGGACTGACTATTCACAATTCTTTTCGCGATTTGGTACGTTTCCGTTTAAGATTCAACTTTAATTTCGGGATGAAATTTCTTTTTAGAGGAGAAGAATTATAATAACCTAAAATTTAAAACTATAAAATAATAATTATAATAACAATATTTGATGACATCAAAGAATTTTACTTTTATAGCATCATTTATCCCATGTAAATAACCTATTTCGTATAATTATTGCAAGAATTGTTACTTAATCATTTATATTTGAGATTTGCAGTAATTATGGAGTACTTGGTGAAGATTAGCAAAAAGGCACGCATTCTAGAGCTTAAACGAAGATATTTGAAGATTACTGTTCTAACATCCTATACGTCGTATCCATTAAGGAAGATACGGTGAATCTGTGCCTGCACTTCACAAGAATCCACGAAGATACAAAGTCCAATACGCCGTATCCAAGAGACATCTATACGCCGTATTCAAGATAAAGATATAAAATATTTTGGAAGATATTGAACGTGGTCCCTACTCCAAGAAACCCTCGATACGCTGTATCCATCTATCTCGATACGCCGTATCGACCAAATTCCAGACAGTATAAATAGAAAACCTAAAAATGGGTTTCAGTGTGCTTGATCATATTTTCGATACCTTAACCACAAAAGCTAATTTTTAGAAGACAAGAAGAGCAGAAGAGGTCAAGCAAAGCTACTAATTCCATATGAAACACCTTGTAATATCCTATACTCTTGTAATCGTTCGATTTTTGGTATCATTCATTTAACTCGATTAGTTTACCTTGGTTGGATTATTACTTTTGTATTGCTTATAATGATTAAGGGCTAATACCCTTGGGCATTAGCCATGATTATGAAGATTTAAATGTTTGGTTTGTTTATATCGAATGCTTAATTTATCATTGATTGCTTCTTTATGTTTATCAATTCATACTTGTTTACGTGCTTTTGTATGCGGCCTATCATTCAACTGGATCTAGTGATACCGACCAAGTTAGCTAGATGCCAGGATGGCTCTCCATATAGTGATTTATATATCTAGATCAATTGGACCATAATTAATGCCCTATCTTTACCTTTAGGATATGTGAACAAGTTGGACTAGCAGGTGACCTAGGATCAACAAATAACATACTGATTCTATTAGTAAAGACTTGGACAGTGGACTACTAGAATATAAATTGCCATTAAGCAGTAATTGGGTAAAGTATCTATGAGCTAGAGTTTAATAAGATCACCATTATTATTCTCCTAAGATAGATTATAATTAGCAAATAGGATGCTTTATGCGGATGCGTTTAATTATGACAGCATTCTACATGTCTAGGTTTTAGGAAGAAGTCATGCCTAAATAGCTTTAGTGGTGAAGATATGTATCTTTGCCAAGCCTATGATAGAATGCTCGTCATGACCGAGCAATTAGGCAAAGTAGTTAAATGATACCACATAGATTAATTGAGTGATTTGAGTGATTGCATCTTCCTATTTCGTGAGGTGTTTGGGTGTGTACTAGTAATTAAATCAAATAAATGCTTAACGGAAAAATCCTTAGGGATACATTTTTATAAATTTCTAAAGGCTACTTGAGGACAAGTAGGATTCAAGTGGGCGGATATTTGATGACATCAAATAATGTCACTTTTATACCATTATTTATCCCACATTTCTTACCCATTTTATATAAATTATTGCATGAATTGGCACTTAATTGCTTAAAGTTGTTATTTGTAGTAATTAAGGAGTAGTTGTTGAAGTTATGCAAAAAGGCACGCATTATGAAGCTTAGATGAAGAAATCTCAAGACATTGTTAGACAAATCATACGCCTTATCCAACAAAGAAGATATGGCGTATCTGTGCCTACACTTCATAGGAAACCACAAAGATTTGAAGCGTTATACGCCGTATCCAGAATACTCTATACGCCGTATCCAAGATTGAGTATTTGAAAATTCTAGAAGATATTAAACGTGGTCCTTACTCCAAGAAACCCCCTATACGCCGTATTGACCGCAACCAATATGGCGTATCGATGATACAAATCCCTAAACATAAGTTTAGGGTGTGCTTAAACATATTTTCGATACCCTAACCATAAAAGTTGATTTTCAGATGGCAAGAAGAGAAAAGAAGGTGAAGTAACATGCTTAATTCCATAAGAAATACCTTGTAATCACTATACTCTAATAATCATTCGATTTTTGGTATTATTCGTTTAACTCGGTTAGCTTACCTTGGTTGATTTGATTATTATTCTTGTATTCACTACAATGGTTATGGGCTAATACCTTAAGGTATTAGCCATGTTTATGAATATTTTAATGTTTGGTTTGTTTATCTTGATTGCTTAATTTATCGTTGCTTGTTGATTATGTTTATCAACTTATACTTGTTTACATGCTTAAGTATGTGACCTATCTTTCAACTGGATCTAGGAATGTAAATACCATGTTAGCTAGATACCAGGATATCTCTCCATATCCGCAATTTATATATCTAGAATCATATGATCATAAATAATGACCTATCCTTGCCATTAGTTTAGTGAACAAGTTGAGCTAGGGTTTAATAAGATCACCATTATTAATCTCCTAAGATAGATTATAATCATTAAATGCTTACTTTATGCGGATGCATTTAATTGTGACAGAATTAGCATGTCTAGGTTTTAGGAAGAAGTATCGCCTAAATCTAGGTATGATATGCCCTTCGAGATAAGTCAATCATTGCACTAATAAACAAACCTGCATTTTAATTGGATTAATCATGGTTAATATAGTTTTCATAAAATTGGCTTGACTATCTTTTGATTATCTGCTTGCTTGTGTTATCATGTCTAAAATAGGTTTAAGTTACCACCAAAACCAATGCCAGTCTCTCAGACTGAAAACCCCCTTTAAGTTAGAATTAGGATTAGCATAGGTTTTGACATAGATTAGAAAGATTAAAACTAACATAGGTAGCTAAAATACTGGTAGACTTAGGAATTAACGCTCTCGCTCTTAGTAATCGACACCCTATTTACCAATGAAGCTACAACTGACCAGGTACACTGCTTGTCACACCCTGCTAAGAGCGAAAACATGAGGTACGACATTATGATTACATCGCGCAAGATACAGGATTATACCATACATGATTTACAAGAAGTTTAGCTTTTACACTATTTCTAAAAATACAATATCAACTATTGAGAACCCTTGTCTTTAGAAATCATTATGGGTAGTAGAGGTCTCTGATTTTTCTATACATTCTACTTTTAAATGTTGATCACACCTAAAAATGATACTCGAAAGGTCAACTAAAAGTTGGTGAGCTCGTAGGTTTAGAAGTAAACCCATTTGCCGTGTAGAGTTTAAGAGTGGACAATAGTGCAATATAAAAGCAGAATGCAAGCAGTAGTATTTAGATTTCCAACATAACATCACATCATACCATAGTAGTCCAAACCCAATCAATATTTCATTAGTGGTCCGCGCACGTATAGATTTCCAAACCTATCGCCCTCCAGCTGGAGCTACATAGTCGGCTAAATAGTCTTATGCAGATGTTCAAATAGAACTTGCATGAATAGATCTCATAGCATTCACATAGTATTCACATGGCATTTATACACGCAATCATAGGCACATATCATTGTCCAAAGAATAAGAAGTTTTGCACAGATGTAAAAGCAGTTTGAAATAGATTTGAGTATCCTTTTCCTCTGACAAAAAAGAGTTTAAAAAGTGGGGCTACGAGAAATCCCCTCAAATAACGATGATAATAGCTAAAAGTAGATGATCACTAACTAACGTGCAACGGTACCCGGCCACGACCTATTAATAAGTTTTGCCTAAGTGATTTATTATATGAAAGCGAATTAATGTACAAGCATTTGTAATAGTGTTTGTAAAAGTATTTGTTTAAATGTCGTAAGAAGTTTCATATGATTGATGTGTGGTGGTTAAGTAGTTTGACTCGATAAATATTATGCCTTTAAAGGAATAAGAATTTGGGATTAACTACTTAAGAAATAAGGATTATAGAAATGAGAATTTCGGATATAAGACTTTAGGAATTAGAAACTCAGGAATAAGAGTTTAAGAATTTAGAATTATAGAAATAAGAATTAAAGAGATAAGACTTAAGGAATTAGAAATTCAAGAATAAGAGTTTGAGAACTTAGAATTATAGAAATAAGAACTAAAGAAATAAGACCTTTAGGAATTTAAAGAATTAAGAATTTAGATAATTAAGAATCATGGAACTAAGAATTAAATCAATTAGAATTTGAGAATTAAAGAAATAAAAATCAAGAGTCAAGAATTCAGACATGCTTCGGCATTTTCTCATTTCCCCACGTTAATTTGGTAAGACATCATTGATATAAGTATTAACACTGTTTTAGACACACATAAAATAGGTGTTAGGAGTTTTCATCAAAATCATGTTTTTGGCCTTTTAGTTGGGTATTAAAATAATAATATTTTATTATTTTGTCTTTTTGTTGAGTTTTTGAAACTAGTTCATGTCATAAGTATAAGTATGAATTTTAGTTTATTTATTGTGTTTAAGTATAACCGTTTATTAATAATGACTTAATGTTTAAATAAAACCGTGATTTCGCCCTTTTGTCAGATTATAAGAAAATGAGTTTTTCCAAGATTTTTCCTAAGTGATAGCTATTTATGATAATTTTGGCATGACACGTTCGTTTATAAACATTTCCCAAGGTTTCAAACCTTATTTTCACACTTTCCTTAAAAAAAAATCAATTCCCGACAAAATGTCAAAATTCGCGTTTACGTGACGTTTCGCCAAAATATACCTTTCAACGACTATTGTAGCCAACATTACTTATATAAGCATAACTCGATCAAAAATCCGTTTTAAAAGCTTAAGTTTACATGTTTTTCATTAAATAGCCATAGACAATGTAAGCCCAATCTCACTAGCTACTATTTTTAATCCAAGTGTTTAGTCCACTAAACGTTTTAAATTAAGTCCAAAGTTAGTCTATTAGCTATTGGGCCTTAAGATCCAATATGTGGTTCATAGTTAACCCGATTGTATGAAAACAAAAGTTATTTATACTTTATTGGGCTTTTCGGCCCAATAAGCCTACACAAGTATTTTACAACCCAATAAGCCTAAAAATAGTTTAATAAGCATTAGGATAAGATAATAAGCTCTTTGTTTGTCAAAATAAGCTAGACCAATAAATCAAAAATAAGCCAAAATATTGTTGGGCCTTGTTGGGCCGATTATTACGCATAAGCCAATAGACATCCCAAAAATAGAATAAGTCCAATAACGACCCAATAAGCTATCGATTAAACCAATGAGCACTTGGGTATTAAAATAAGCTAGAATATAAGTAGAAAATATAAGCAGGGACCAATAAGCACCAAAATAAGCCACGACTTATTTGGCCTTATTAGGCCATGATTTTATAAGCCCAAAAATAAGCTATAATAAGCCCGTTAAGTTTAAATAAGTTATCAAATGAATAAATAAGCACTTATGCGTACGAATTAATTTAGTAAATAAGATTAGAAATTAAGCCGAGGCCAATAAGACACAAAGCCTTGGAAATATACCACGAAATAAGCACACAGATAAGCCAAAACTCAAATAAGCAAAATAACGAAACCATTTTCGTTTACTATTAGGCCGAGACCAAGTATAAGCCCAATAAGCCTTGAAATAAGCCACAAATGGCTTATTTATAAGCCAAAAATAAAATAAACCCTTTTGACATCAAATGTTATTTTACCACCACAACCACAATATTTAAATGATACTTTTCTTTTCTTTCATTTTACCCATTTCAAAACCAAACGCACCCTTTTGAGGGCTTTTCGTATAATTTAAGTTTTAAATTTTTACAATGCATTGTACATCTAACATTAAAACGACATTAGGCTACTAAAAGTACAAGGATTAAAGAATTTTGATGACTTACAAAAGAGGGTTTCAAAGAAGATTTTAAGCTCGAACACACAACCTTTATATTGTGTTTATCAACCCAAGACTACTAGTATTTAACCCTTATTGCTTCCTTGTTCTTGACCAAACTCAAAAATGAAAGGTTTTGTGGTGTGTGTGTGTTCGGACGTAGAAAAGGAGAAGAAGCAAGAGAGAGTTTTCTTGCTTTTGATTTTGGTGGATGAATGTGTGTGTGTTTTTGAAATTGATATAAGACAAATGGGAAGACATTGAGCTCCATTATTCTTGGGAGCATGTCTCCACGTGAAGGGTCAGTTAGGGTACAAGTGGTGGGAGGGAATCCTATTTTGTTTTGTCTTGTGTCTGGTTTGATTTCGTGACTAGTTTAAAAATAATCGAAACCTGAGTGTTCTTGAAATCAAGTTTATGTTACAAAACGCATTTAGATATCTTAGAATTGTCAAAGAAATTGATTTAAAAGCATTGTTTTTCTTTAGTGTATTGGATTTGGTTTAAGTTTTGTGTAGTTTTCTGTTTCCCGTTAGTTCTAAGCGTAACCCGTAAATTTGCGTTTTACGTAAACGTTATTGAGAGATATGAAATAACTTATTAAAATAAGTTTATTAAAATGACCCAAAGTATTTAGACGTAATTTAATTTATTGTCGTGCCGGTACGCGTTGATGACGTTTTTCGCTGTGCACGGGAAGACTTCCCGGTAAGTGATTAAGTGATATCGTAGACATTTAGAATATAGAAATTTGAATCAAAATGATTCATTATTATAGAAATTTGGCATTTGCCAGTCGGTTGAACCGTAACCGTTTAGGGTAAAATAAGTCAACAAAAGTCAACTCTGAGTTTTCTCATAGAAATTTGAACGAAATAGAAATATATAGCCATATAGTCATAGTATTTTAGAATACTGAGACCTAGGAAAAATTTCCGGTTATCATAGTCTAACCACCTTGATGTGTCATTGTATGGTGTGTGATTTTATGATTTCAAGTTTTAAATTTATATTTTGCCGACTTAACCAAAAACAACACTTTAACAGGTAGTGTACCCAGTCAGATAGGAGTTTCGTGGTAAGTAGAGTGTCGATCACTAAGAGCGAGAAACAATCTTTCAATTTATTAATATTTTGGTTATCTAAACTAAGTTAATTCTATTCTATGTTAAACCTATGTTAATTCTAAATCTAACGGATAAGGGGTTTTTTAGCCTGAAAGACTGGCATGAGTTTTATGGTGACTAGAATCAACTTAAGTCACTAAAACACACCAAGACACTAAAACACATGCAAGCAAATTATAGAGACCTAAGAATCACTTCACTTCCATAATGAAAAATAAGAAAATAAGATGGGAAGAATAAGAAGAAGAGATGTTTAGATAGAGAAAGTAAGAAAGAAGAGAGAAAATTGTTAATTCTAACAAATGTATGTGTTACAAATAAGAACCAACACCCTCTCCACACTTAGAGAGGGGATTATATACCCTTGTGGCCGGATGGGCTTTTGCCATGGGCCAGGTTTAAGGTTAACTTAGGCCGGGCTCGGGATTACATTGGGCTTAAGCCCGAAACTAGTACAAGATTAGATTACTAACGAGTCTGTTTCCCGTTTCTAGCCTATTACAACATATATTAAATAAAGACCAAAGCTTCCTCATTGAGTAACCGAGCTTCCTTGTTCGACTCAATATTTTAAGGCTAACAATCTCCCCCGAAGCGAGGTCTTGAACCTTGAAATGAGCTTCCTTGTTTGACTCAATATTTTGAGGCTAACAATCTCCCCCGAAGCTTGGTTTCTAATGGATTCCTAGCTTCTATGTTCATAGTCATAACATGTTCTTGGACTTCTTGAGATTGCTTTGACATTGAGTTCTTGAGTTTTGTTCTTGGTCTTTATCTTTGTTGCAGGCTTGTTCCTTCATGCTGTGTGATCTTTGATCTTGAGCATTTGTCATTATCTTTTGACTTTATCTTTTGTTCTGAGATCTCTAAATATTTTCCTTGTTTTTCTTGATCGTCTTTGCTACCTTGCGATCTTATGTCTTGACCAACATGCTCATACTTCGCATCATCTAGAAAACTTGCTAACAATCTCCCCTGAAGCTTAGTTTCTAAGGAGGGATCTTTAATATCAGAGCTTGCGGAAGTCTTTGTCTTTAAATCTTGAGCTTTCTTGATACTTGGAACTTGATGCTTATAGTATGTCTTTGTAGTTTAGCATGAGCATGTGGTAATGAATCCGACTCTGCTGGAATGAGGCTGCAACACTGTCTATATCTTTATATGAATCCTGAAATAATACAGTCAGCAATAAAGCTTGTAGACGAATGTGGCTTTGTCATTCGCTCGGATTTGGTTGGATTTACCTCTGGTTCCGTGAGGACCAACCTGTGATTAGGTAGATTCAATTTAGAAGAATCTCCTTGACAGGATTTCTAGCTTTAAGCATAAGATCCTCTAACACAGATGTATTAAATTCACCATGCTAGCTTGTTCTCAATATCAGAACGTCTCAAAGCAAACAACACGATATGAGTGAATTAGTTAGTTACTATCTTACCGATTGAGTCGTCAATTCATTTACTGGACCATTATCGATATCCAGTTGACACAAGCTTGATTCATATAGAATCTCGTAAGTCACCTACCAAGAGCTTGTTTGATGTTGGCTCAAGCAGGATTTCCATCTTTCACTATGAATACTTAAGTATCACTCAGATGTTCTGGCAAAATTACAAGGATAATGCGTAGGACTCTTGTTAACAGCTTGTGAACTAGATGATGTTCAACAAGTGTTTGTAATGGAATGTGTCCTAATGAGATTTATTTTATTGATCTCTTGGCTCTAGACTCGATTAGTGAGTTTTGGTTTTAGTACTCGGAGGCTGGAGCAGACTGCCACCTATTCAATATCAATTAACTCAGAGTGAAAAAGTCAATAGAAGTCGTGTGTATCTCTATGACAAATGAGATAAGTATCTGTTAAGAGAAACTTGAATGGCTCGGGAGGGTTGTGCATTGCATCACTAGGTCCATGATGTCATTCTTTAATATCAAAATTCATCTTTGTCAAAACCGATAGATTATGTATTGACCCAGTTTCTACCTAAGGTGTAGGGAGGGCTGCTTTGTTTTCACCCTTTATCCATACATTTCTTTTTCATTCTTCAACCCCTTCAATGCTTACCAAGACGTCATTTGTAATAACCCGAGTTTCAAGTTAACATTTCAACTGAACTAAGATAATTATTTTTGCTACGTAAATAATTATAGTCGTTTATACTATATAAGGTTTGATGAGAATTTCCATTTATAGGGTAATTTCATGCCGTAATTGAGTTTCTATTTGTTTTTAGCGTCTAGAAAGTCAAAAAAAATTATATTGTTGCTCCGAAAGCGTGAATATGTTATTTTTATATTTTACGACGTTTCCCCAAGTTTTTTTGTAAAAACCTTGTTTAAAAGTCGTGTTTTACGTGGTTTAACGTTTTATTAAACATTTTAAAGTAAAATTAGTGAGACGAATTTAAAATATTTACTAACGTGGTGTGACCCGAGTCTTTAGCTGATTTTACATAAAAGAAAATACACTTTGTATTAGTTTTAAAAGGACTTGAGAATAGAGGGACTAGAATTGCCAATTTGCTAAACTACAATTCTATAAATAGAAGCATACACACACACACTTATAATTTTTTACCAAAATTTTGTCACTCTTTCCCTCTCATTCTTCTTTTTGACCGGACACCACTACAAAAACCACCATTTCCGGCTTATTTTTCGACATGAATTACAATCAAATTATATACTCTTAAATCTTTTTTCAAGAGCTACAAAACCCACTAATAAAACCTCACATGCAATAAGTTTTGAAAAAGTTGAATTTTTGGTGTGTTCTTGCTAGTTTCGTGTATAAGGGGGTGTTTAGATTAGTTAGATTGTTGTTATTTTGAAGTTGGTTGTTTGAAAAGCTTGGTTTGTTTGGGTTTGAGCTTGCGTCCGAATTCAAAAGGCAAGGGGGAAACAAAATCTATTTTTGTTATAGCGTTGTGAGCACTCATTTAGGTTTATGTATTGATTCATTTAGTTATATTGCGTGTATTATGATTATTGCTAGATGATTCAAGTGCAAAAATTATTGAAAGTATGTTTGGTTATTGACCAAAGTTTGATGGTTTTGGTATAATTATATAGACTAATTAAGCGTATTTTGATAGTCGGATTATATCAAAAATATCGTTTTCATAGGTTTTGGGTTGACCAAGTTTGACCAGAAAGTTTGACTTGACCGTAGCGAGTCAAGAAATTTTTGAAAGTTATTTTTGATGATGTCAAGTGATAGTGTTTTCCTTAAGCTCCGTTTCGCTAGGTGGATCGTCACGTAACTCTTAATAATAAACGTTTTACGGCCGAGTCAAGTTTGGGTATTTTTGGGGTAAAAAGTCAACTACGAAGTTTGACTTTTGAAAGTTAAACTTACATAAACTTTTGAATAAAGTCTATAATGAGTAAAGGGTTCGTAATGTAGTTAATTGATAATGAAATATGAAGTTCGGATTATATTATCCATACTTTCGATAACTTTCTAAAAATGGAAACTTTATGGAAAATGTTGTAATTTTGTTAAGTACATCAAAGTGAAATATTTTGCGCCGCACTTGAAGATTGTATTATATGATTGTATATACGTAATAGTAATATATAATTGCAATTTTGTATTATATGATTTAATATACTATTAGTCATGCACCGCTATATATGTATTATATAGGTCGTGGTTAGGACGAGAAGCTATTTGCGCTTGTTTATTTGATTGATTTGGATCTTTTGCTTAAGGTGAGTTCATAGCCTCGCATTTAAATCTTTTAATTGTTTTTAAATCCGCGAGGGGGATGCATGTTTGTTTTATAAAATTGAACACATATGATTTTATGGTTTGCTGGACCCGATTACGAGATTGTTTCCGCATAAGTAGCTATTGTCAAAGTCCCTTATTTCATTAACCGTTAATTGCCTTGTAAGGTGAACGCTAATGCATTAAATAAATCTATTGGGTTTGACAACCCTATCCGGGGACTAAATCCTTATGACCACCCTGTCAAACGTATATGACAATAATACCTTGTTTTGGGGCACACTAACATATGAAATGCCATATGTACTGTTAACGTTCGGTGTCATGAGCTTATTGCGTGAAAGAAAATAAGTTGCTATACATTGCATTCATTGCTTTGTTTTCCTGAGAACTAATTATGTGTTTAAAGATTATTGGTTATGAATTATTTTAAACTCTATGAATTTCACTCAACATTATTGTTGACGTTTTAAACATGTTTTATCCCAGGTAACCAAGGATGAAGGTAACGATGGCGTGGAGGTGTCGTGCGTGTGATGGATTTGATGAAAGACTACTTATGTGTTCCTTGTCTTTCAACAATGTCTTGTGTTATTCTAAAACAATATCTTTACTTTGAAACAATAGTTCAAATGTTGTAATGGTTGTGGTTACGATTCTGTTGGGACCAAAACGCTTTTTTAACTCTGTTTAATAATGGAACACATGTTTGTAAACGTCTCTTTTGGGTCATTTTCTATTGTCTTGGTGAATGGTGCTATTTAGTAACATCCAAATTGCTAATTCGGCTGCACAATCCAATGTACGTTGGATGAGGGTGTTCCAGAGTGGTATCAAGAGCCTAAGGTTATAGAGAACTAGGTTAAGTCTTTTTGAAAACCTAAACTATAATGCTTTTACACGCACGCTGAGACTCTTCGTTGCTATTGGTTACCTATAAAAAGAAAAAGTAAATTTATTAATTGTTAGGTATAGTATATGTACGTATGTGTTGTATGTATAAATGGTTAAGTATGGATATATTTAAGCATGTGTTGGATGCATAAAGTGTTGCGTATTCGTACATTTATGCACGTGTTGTATGCATAGAATGTCATGTGATTATATGATAACTATTATTATATATATTTGAAATATAATTGAGGTATATACAGAACGAGAATGTCACAAATTGTGAATTTTTATTTGTTACGCTCTTATGCGAACTGTTATTTTGATAATGGTGTTCCAATAATAATAAGGAGTGATATGCTATTAAGTAAGTATTATATGATATTTTCTAGATTATCATGGTGAATAAAATTCCTCCCGATCATGTGGATGATGTACCCTATTGGGATTAAAAGTCTTCTTCATGTTGTTTGGATTATTGCTGCTCATGTTTGTGTTAATGCTGCTCAGTTGGAGTTAGTACTGCTCAGAGACTTCAAAGAAAATATGCTAAGTGTTTACTACTGCTAGTACACAGTTAGTACTGCTAGTGAGTATTAGTGCTGCTGATGAACTTCAAAGAAAATATGCTAAAGTAGTTACTACTGCTAGTACAAAGTTAAGACTGCTCAGCTAAAGTTAATGCTTCTAGTGAAAATATGCTTGAAGTTACTACTGCTAATAATATCAAGTTAATGCTGCTAGTTAGTACTACTTATATGATATGTATTAGTTGTTTATAGAAAAGATTTTAGATACTTAGGGAAGTATTGTAAGCCGACTAGGACTCTTTGTGTATAAAAGGAGGTCCTAGGGCATAGAGTTTAATGTACCAAAACCAAAAATTAATCTTAGTCGTATAATTCTTAGGTTCAAGGTCTTTGTAACCCTAATACTTTGAGAGTATTCTTATTATTATCATTAATAATATTGGAGCTTATTTGTTGAATTGTATGTTCATAGAATTACTGTTTCATTGATAATTCTTCTTAATATTAAAGATTAGATTCCACATAATCTTTAATATATTTAAACAAAGCTTTTACTATAGTTGTGTTAGATTTATCTAATATAACTAAACCTTAAACAAGCTTAAGGAATTCAATCTATTAAAGTAGGATCAACAAGTGGTATCAAAGCTTGTTGAAAAGCTGTGAATAAGAAGAACCTGTGTTTATACACAAGATCTTTTGCTAAAAGATATGGATTAAGACTCTACACACATGGTGCTGCATTCAAAGTTCCCATACTCAAACCTGGTGAGTTTGAGATATGGAGGATGAGGATTGAACAATATATCCAAATGATAGACTATGCACTGTGGTATGTCATAGAGAATGGTGCAACCTTGCAAAAAACAACCACTGTGGAAGGTGTTGTGACAGTGATGCCCATTACAACTGCTAAAGAAAAGGCTTAGAGAAGATTAGAGGTGAAAGCTAGAAGTAATTTAATGATAGGCATTCCCAATGAACATTAGTTAAAGTTGAACTTGTTGGAAGCTGTTGAAAAGAGATTTGGTGGGAATACAGCTACAAGAAAGACTCAAAGGAATCTCTTAAAGCAGCAATATGAAAACTTCACTGCTCCAAGCTCAGCGATGCTTGATCAAACTTTTGATAGGCTTCAAAATCTTATGAGCCAGTTGGAGCTTTTAGATGAAAAGCTTTCACAAGAAGATGTTAATAAAAAATTATTAAGAAGTCTGTTACCTGAGTGGAACACACATGCTGTTGTGTGGAGGAATAAAGCTAATTTGGAGACAATGAGCATGAATGATCTCTATAACAACCTCAAGGTGTATGAACCAGAAGTTAAAGGGATGTCTAGCTCAAGTTCAAGCACACAGAACATGGCTTTTGTGTCCTCTTCAAATAACAACACTAGCAGCACTAATGATGCTTACTCTACAAATATTGATAACTTGAGTGATACTGTTATTTGTGCATTCTTTGCTAGTCAACCAAATAGTCCTCAACTTATACATGAGGACTTGCAACAAATCCATCCTGATGACATGGAAGAGATGGATTTGAGATGGCAAATGGCTATGTTGACTATGAGGGCAAGAAGGTTTTTGAAGAATACAGGAAGGAAGCTTACTATTAATGGCAATGAGACTATTGGTTTTGATAAGTCCAAAGTGGAGTGCTACAACTTCCACAAGAGGATACATTTTGCTAGGGAGTGTAGAGCTCCAAGAAATCAAGACAACAAGAACAAGAAAAGCTCAAAAAAGAGTGTGCCTGTGGAAACATCTACTTCCACAGCTTTGGTGTCATGTAATGGTCTTTGTAGTTTTGACTGGAGTGATCAGGCAGAGGAAGGGCCTAATTACGCACTCATGGCTTTCTCATCTTTAAGTCCTGACTTAGAGGTATTCAATGATTCTATTTGTTCAAAATCTTGTTTGGAAACTGTTGAACTTCTTAAATCTCAAAATGATCAACTATTAAAAGATTTAAAGAAATCTGAGTTAATGGTTCTAGGTTATAAGAGGTTTAGAGTCATTAGAAGAAAAACTTAAAGTTTATAAAGCAAATGAGTCTATTTATTTACAAGATATTAAGGGCTTAAAATTTGAAATTCATATAGGAGAAATAACTATTAGAGAGCTTAGGAAGAAGCTTAAAATAGTTCAAAAAGAAAAAGATGGCATTCAACTTAATGTAGATAAATTTGAACATGCATCTAAAAGTTTAAACAAGCTCATAGAGTGTCAAATAGTTGACAATTGCAAGAAAGGTTTAGGCTATGAAAATTATAATGCACTTCCACCTCCCTACATAGGAATTTTCATGCCTCCAACACCTGAGTTGTCTTTTACTGGTTTAGATGAGTTTGTTAATAAGCCTGTAGTTGAGAACTGTAAAGCTATGTCTAGTGAAGAAGAGCCTAAGGTATTTAGGAAGTATGATGATGCCCTAAGTGTTGAAGAATGGGTGTCAGGTGATGAGGAAGAGGATATGTCTCAGCCTAAAATTGAAAAGAAAATAGTTAGGCCTAGTATTGTTATGAAAGAGTTTGTCAAATCTAAACAACAAGAAAAAACTGCTAGGAAAACTATTAAATAAGTTGAGCAGCATAGGCAAAACACTCACAGTCCAAAAGGAAATCAAAGAAATTGGAAGAATATGATGTCTTAAAAACTAGGAAGCAATTTTGAGATGTTTAATAAGGCCTATTATGGTTGTGGAAGCTTTGATCATTTACAAGTTGATTGCAATTACCATCAAAAACAGTTTCAAAATCAAAGGATTGTAAAACCTGTTTGGAACAATGCTCAAAGGGTGAATCATTAAAAGTTTGCTAAAAAGACTCACCCCTGTGCTAAAAAGAACTTGGTTCCAAGAGCAGTACTAATGAAGTCTGGTTTAGTATCAATTAATACTGCTAGACAAAATATTTCAAAAATAGCAGTTTTGGTTAATACCGCTAGACAAGTTAATGATGCTCACTTAAAAACAACAGTGAATGCTGCTAGACCAATGTCATATCTTTTTAAAACAACACATTCAACTGTTAAGAGGCCCATTCATAAGAACACAACATTTAAAAACAGTAATACTAATCAAAGGTTGTTAGGGGTAAAAAATTTAATATTGCTAGGCCAAAAGCAGTAGTTAATGTTGTTAAGGGAAATAATTTTAATGCTGTTAAGGCCTCAACTTGTTGGGTTTGGAAACCAAAGCATAAAGTTTTAGATCATGTTTCTAAACACAACAGTGCATCAATCACCCTAAAAAAGTTTGATTATTTTGATGCACAAGGCAGATCCAAGTCAGTGATGGCCTGGGTCCCTAAAAGAAACTGATTTTCTTATCTAATGTGCAGGGCAATCCACAAATAGATTTACAGGATCAAGGAGTGATTGATAGTGGATGCTCAAGGCACATGACATGGAACATGTTCTATCTTATAGACTATGAAGAGATAGATTAAGGGTATGTTGCTTTTGGAGGGAACCCTAAAGGAGGGAAAATCATAAGAAAAGGTACCATTAAAACTGGTAATCTAGATTTTGAAAATGTGTATTTTGTGAGAGAGTTAAAGTTTAATATCTTTACTCTCTCACAAATGTGTGATAAAAAGAATAGTGTTCTTTTTAATGACACTGAATGTATTTTTTTATCTCCAAACTTTAAGTTAATTGATGAAAGTCAAGTTTTACTTAGAGTTCCTAGAAAGAACAATATGTATAGTGTTGATTTAAAGAACATAGTTCCTAAATGAGGTTTAACTTACCATTTTGCAAAAGCCACATCTGATGAATCTAAACTTTGGCATAGAAGGTTAGGTCACTTAAATTTTAAAACCATGATTGGTTAAGGGAAATATTGTAAGAGGTTTACCTTCCAAACTTTTTGAAAATGATCAAACCTGTGTTGCTTGTCAAAAGGGAAAGCAACATAGAGCCTCTTATAAGTCCAAAACAGAGAACTCAATCAGTCTTCCTTTACATTTGTTGCATATGGACTTGTTTGGTCCAACATTTGTAAAAAGCCTTAAGAAGAAAATGTATTGCCTAGTTGTCACAGATCATTACAGTAGGTTTACATGGGTTTTCTTTCTAGCTACTAAGGATGAGACTTGTGGCATTCTTAAGTCCTTTATAACCAGGATAGAAAATCTAGTAGATCACAAGGTTAAGGTGATTAGATGTGATAATGGAACTGAGTTCAAAAACAGAGAAATGAATCAGTTTTGTAAGAGGAAGGGTATTTTAAGACAATTTAGTGTAGCTAGAACTCCTCAAAAAAATAGAGTTGCTGAGAGGAGGAATAAGACACTAATTGAGGCTGCTAGGACTATGTTAGCTGATTCTAAGTTGCCAACTACTTTTTAGGCAGAAGCAGTTAATACTGCTTGCTATGTGCAAAATAGAGTGTTAGTAGTTAAGCCTGATAACAAGACCCCATATGAACTTTTTAACGGTAGAACACAAAATTTAAGTTTTATGAGACCATTTGGGTGTCCTATTACCATTCTCAATACCATAGATCACTTAGGCAAATTTGATGGTAAGGCTGATAAAGGTTTCTTTGTTGGATACTCTTTGAATAGTAAAGCCTTTAGAGTATTCAATAGTAGAACAAGGATAGTAGAAGAAAACTTGCATATTAGGTTTAGTGAGAGTACACCTAATATTGTAGGTAGTGGACCAGATTGGCTATTTGATATTGATGCACTAACAAGAACAATGAATTATGAGCCAATTATTATAGGTACACAGTCTAATGGTTTTGCAGGTACAAAAGCAAGTGATAATGCAGGTCAAGCTAAAAAGGAGACAGAACTTGTTAAAGATTACATTTTCTACCATTATGGACTGCTGATCCACCATATTCCCAAGATCCAAAAAGTTCTCATGATGATTTATCCAAACCTTCAAGTGATGATGGAAAGAAGGTTGATAACGATCCAAGAAAAGATAGTGAACGTAAAGATCAAGAGAAGGAAGATAATGCTAACAGCACTAACAATGTTAATACTATTGGTAATATTAATACTGTTAGTTCAACAAATGAGGTTAATGTTGTTGGTGGAAAAACAAGCATTGAACTTCCATTTGATCCAAATATTCCTACTTTGGAAGATGATAGCATATTTTACTTCTTAAGAGATGATGAAGATGATGGTGCAGAGGCTGACATGAATAATTTGAATACAACAATCTAAGTCAGTCCAAATCCAACTACAAGAATTCATAAAGATCATCCTCTTGATCAAGTGATTGAAGATTTGCAATCAGCTACACAAATAAGAAAGATGTTAAAGAATTTGAAGGAATATGGTTTTGTTAGTACTATTCAACAAAGAACAAGCCATAAAGACATTCAAAACTACTTGTTTGCTTGTTTTTTTATCACAGGAAGAACCTAAAAAGGTAATTCATGCATTGAAGGATCCAAGCTGGATAGAGGCTATGCAGGAAGAGCTTCTACAATTCAAGTTACAAAAAGTTTAGACTTTAGTGGATTTACCAAATGGAAAAAAGGCTATAGGCTCTAAATGGGTTTTCAGGAATAAAAAAGATGATAGGGGAATTATGATAAGAAATAAAGCAAGATTGGTTGCTCAAGGGTACACACAAGAAGAAGGGATTAACTATGATGAAGTCTTTGCCCCTGTTACAAGAATTAAAGCAATTAGGCTATTTTTAGCTTATGCTTCATCTAAAGATTTTGTGGTGTATCAAATGTATGTAAAAAGTGCTTTTCTCTATGAAAAAATTAAAGAAGAGGTGTATGTATGTCAACCACCAGGATTTTAAGATCCAGACTTTCCTGACAGAGTATACAAGGTTGAAAAAGCACTGTATGGACTACATCAAGCTCCTAGAGCTTGGTATGAAACCTTGTCAACATATCCGTTAGATAATAGGTTTTAAAGAGGGAAAATTGACAAGACCTTATTCATCAAAAGGCACAAAGGTGATATTTTGCTGGTCTAAGTTTATGTGGATTATATCAATTTTGGTTCAACAAAGAAGGAGCTATTTGCATTTGAGAAGTTGATGCATGAGAAATTTCAGATGAGTTCAATGGGAGAACTTACATTCTTCTTGGGATTACAAGTGAAGCAAAAGAAGGATGGCATATTTATTAGTTAAGGTAAATATGTTACTAAAATTTTAAAGAAATTTGGGTTTACAGAAGTCAAGACTGCAAGCACACTAATGGAAACTCAAAGGCCTCTGCTCAAGGATAAAGATGGTAAAGAAGTGGATGTTCATATATATAGGTCAATGATTGGTTTATTGATGTATCTTACATCTTGAAGACCTGACATCATGTTTGTAGTATGTGCATGTGCTAGATACCAAGTCAATCCAAAGGTCTCACATCTTCATGCTGTGAAAAGGATTTTTAGGTACTTAAAAGGTCAACCAAAATTAGGCCTTTGGTATCCAAAAGATTCTCTTTTTGATTTGGTAGCATACACTGATAGTGATTATGTTGGAGCAAGCTTGGATAGGAAGTCTACAACAGGAGGTTGTCAATACCTTAGATGTAGATTAATATCATGGAAGTGCAAGAAACAGATAGTGGTTGCAAATTCCATAACAGAAGCTGAGTATGTGGCTGCTTCAAGTTGCTGTGGATAAGTGCTTTGGATTCAGAATCAACTACTTGATTATGGGTACAAATTTATGCATACCAAGATCTTTATTGATAACAACAATACAATTTGCATAATTAAAAATCCTGTTTTTCATTCAAAAACAAAGCATATAGAGATCAGACATCATTTTATTAGAGATTACAATGAAAAGAAATTGATTCAAATGGTCAAAATCCATACTGACAAGAATGTTGCAGATTTGCTTACAAAAGCTTTTGATGTAAGTAGATTTCAATATTTGATTGCTAGTATTGGAATGCTAAATCTTTAAAGTCTTTTATCTCATTATATTTTTGTAGAGTTTTGTATGAATTAGTACTGTTATTCATGTCCTTAAAAGTTTCTGCTGTTAAGTATAATTAGTACTGCTGGTTATACTTAATACTGCTGAGTTTCTACTGTTAGTTATACTTAATACTGCTAGGTATAATTAATATTGTGATAATTGTGAAAATTGCTATGGCTTGTGTTTTTTTGGTTTTTGGGCTAACATTTTGCAGAATAACCAAAGAAAAGTGTTAGATTGATGATGGGAAAGAAGTTTGGAATGGAATTGAAGTTAATACTGGTGACTCAAAGTTAATGCTGCTAGGAATAACTTACTACTGTTGAGTTACTAATGTTGGGTTGTTGAGGGTATTTTTCATAAATACTTTGATTAAGGGTTCAATCAATCATTTAATCGATTTTATTCTTTCGTATACTCTCTAATTACAAACCCTAACTCAATTTTATTATCCATTATTGACTAGTTCAATTATAGTATATATATATATATATATATATATATATATATATATATATATATATATATATATATATATTATATAGTATAAAAAATATATTATATATATATATATTATAATATAAGCAAATCGACAACTCAACTCTATGAAAAGAGAGAAAAATGCTAATTACTAATGAAATATATTTCCGGAAAGTATTGATGAGAAAATTACCCTTAGAAAAGGATAAAGTTCAAATCATTCCCGAGTCGTTTTCCCAACGAAGCGTGAATATTGAAAATCTTGTTTCGGTTCGTGATCGCGTGCTTGAATATTTAATATTTTGGATTTTGGATTCTAAAACTAATAACGCAAAGGAAAAGCATATAAAGGCACGCTAATCTAGGAATTAAGGCAATTTAAAATCCTAACGACATTTAAATCAATTAAAAACTAATTTTAACTAACTAATTAACCAAATAAGACAAAATAAAACTCTTAAAACTTAAAATGCAAATTTTTTAAACAAAAATGCATAAAAATAATTTTTTAAAAACAAAAACTATTTTTTATATTTTTTATTATTTTTAAAACTAATAAAACTATTTTTATAACTAAAAATTTTAAACTTAATCATAAATTATGAGAAAATTACTAAAAATACTAGATACTATTTATGATTTTACAAAGAAAAATGGATCAAAAAGTTATAACCAATAAGCTAGGAAAAATCAATAAGCTAAAATAAGCTAAAACCTAAAGTTGTATAAGAAATTAATGATGCAAAGCATTTATGAAAAAGACCCACGGGCAAGATGGAAAGATGTGTGTGTGTTGAGGGGGAGGTCACAGGTTCGAGTCCTGTAACTATCCCTTTTTGCAAAACATTTTTTTAATTTTCTTTTCAAAACAGCTAAAGAAAAAGAAAAATAAGTAACTTAAATAAAGGACTTTTTGCCAGAACTTATTTATAAAGCTAGAAAAGAACAATCAAAAGGTGACAGCTAGCTTTTTAAGACTTTGACATTTAACTAAACTTTTTGAACTTAATAAGCTCAAAGACGACCAATAAGCTAAATTGTTGGAAACACAAAAAGTGTCGGTCACTTCCAAGTTGTAAAAGTCTTAGCTCGTAGTTAGTGTAATGATTAGATTAGTAATCTAGTTCGGCCCAAGGCCCATGGGAAGCCCATCATAGCCCATGGGTCGGCCATCCAAGTAGTATATAAGCCCTCTCCTAGCCTTGAAGAGGGGTTGGTTGTTTCATTTTCCATATTTTCACACATAATACAATTCATCCATTCCATGTTACTTTCTTTCCAAGATCATCCAACCCACTCTCTCTCTCTCTCTAGTTCTTGACTTAATATCATAAGATTACTTGAATACTTCAATTGGTATCAGAGCCATGGAGTGGTGAGTTTAGTTTTTGTGTTTGATTCATGTTCAAAAACCTTTACAAAGAGCAAAATAGTTATTCAAAATTTTTTAGGCTTAAAAACATTAAAGTTTTCATTTTTATTGTTCCTATAGGGTTAGTAACACTAGTTGTACAAGAATTTTTTGAAAATTTCAGTTTCGTAGTAGTTAGGACCGAACGAGTAGGACCGAACAAGGTAACCGAACGAGTAAGCTGAACAAGTCAACCGAACTAGATAACCGATCGAGATCACCGAACTAGAATATTCTAGTTTGAACCGAACGAGCTTTACTCACGTTGGAACCGAACAAGTCCTTTACTTTGAACCGAACAAGAGGAATCGAACTAGTGACAACCGAATAAGCAGGACCGAACGAGTAGGACCGAACTAGTTAAACTTTGTCAATCGAACTAGTGACAACCGAACAAGCAGGACCAAACTAGTTAAAATTTGTCAACCGAACTAGTGAAACCAACTTAAGTTTAAACTTAACAACTCGTTTTTTAAATTACTCCCTCCGTCCCATATTAAGTGTCCATTTTTGACTTTTTAAAGTCTTTTTTCTTCAACTTTGACCTTAATTA
>BQNB010104159.1:9572-23878 GCA_026074375.1 Tanacetum coccineum
TGGAACTTTTTGAAAACGTAAAAATAAATATTGTACTTTTCAAAAACCCACATTTTAACTTGTAAAACTTAAACACAACTTTGTATGGTGATATAGGACTGATATTAATGCATTTGCATCATTGCACACTAGTTTTCATTATTCTAAAAGCATATTGTTAATTTTGGTTGCGGTTAGAGTTTATGTGCCTCGTTTTTCGTGCTTACTTTTCATTGACGATATTACTATTTGCTTGAGGTGAGGTTATAGCCCCAAGTTTTACTTGTTCTACATATATTTTTGAGGTGAGAACATGCTTGTTTACATATGCATTTACATGGTTGATTACAAATTAGTTTACATACTCATTTATATATCTCGCGATGAGATACAATACTTGTTTTTACTTATGGACGCAACAACTATACTTTACTTTTATGATTACGAATTAGCATAGGTTGCATGAACTATAAATTACTTGGATGGTGAGCGCAAATGTTATAAAATAGATCTATTTTGGATTAACAATCCCCATTCGGGTGACTAGCTATCACCGGTAACGAACGTTATACCATGTCGAAACACAATTAGATTGATGTCTACGGGGCCAACAATTACATACTCATGAACTCTTACTGTGCCTTGAATAAAGTGGCGTACATATAAGTCTACGTGCAGTTTCATGAACTTAGGGGTGAAATCGTAATCACGCATGGTGACTATTGTATTGGATACAATGGTCATGCATATTTTACAAAAGCTTTGGTACAACTATACTTAAATTTTGTGATTTTTGTATGGGATACAATAGTTATACACATCTTTGAAGCAACATACATACATGTATTTTTGACGACTATTATAACGATTGAAATAGTCATATACTCTTTATAAATATTTGATCCATCATTTACATTTACAAAAATCTATAAACTCATCAACTTTAAGTTGACCGTGTTAAGCATGTTTTTCTCAGGAGATGCTTGGCTTACTTGATGTGCACTGGAGTCTAAATTTGACAAGATTTCATTCATGGATTTCTACTTACATGTAAATGATCAAATCTCGTTGTATCGCTTTCAAGCTTTTCATTGTGATGCAATTATGGGACAAATCTTATATCAACTTCAAGAAAATCAACGAGATTACTTTTCAAATGACACATTTAGAGTTTGTTCTCTTGTATCTTGTGATGTTGTATTATGAAGTAACACTCCCGGACATATTTCCGCTGCGACATATTTTTGGGGGTGTTACACCCTAATTCTAGTTGGTAGAGACTTGTGTACTTTCCAAGCTTATGATAGAATACAGGCTATAACTGTGTAATTGAGTGATTACCCCAAAATGAAACACTTAGATTAGTATTGAGAGTTGAGTGTTTTAGATCCCCTTTTCGTGAGGTGTTTGGCTCTGGTATTTTCTAGCATAAGTAACTTATAAATTCATTTCTCCAAGTTAAATTGGGGAAGTCTTTTTATGAATTATTCTAAACGGTTCTACTTGAGGGCAAGTAGAAGTCAAGTGGGGGGATATTAGATAACATCAAATAGTTAATACATTTTAATATCAAATTACCTATGAAAATGCTTATAAATATGTTATAAATGTCTGAAAACATTACTTAACTGTTTATATTTAGTTTTCAGGGACTGAGTGAGCATTTTAGTAAAAGACGAGGGATTTGGACATAAAATGCACTAAAGTGAAAAGTTTAAGGCATTTTACGGCGTAACACCCCCGAGGGATTACGCCGTAACATATACTAATGAAGAAATGAGTCATCACACCTTTTACGGCGTAAAACATCTCCTACTTTACGCCGCAACATTCAAATTTACAAGGGATGACTTATCCGAGTCAGCGTTGCGGCGTAACATATGCAACAAGGTTATGCCGTAACATGATTTTAGCCTAGAAGATTGGAAGCTTACGTAGCAGGGTTACGGCATAATGTCCTCACTAGGTTATGCCGTAACAATTTGATTTAAATAAATAGAGCCTCATCCGGCTCATTCATCATCACTCACTTCCAGAACTCATCCACACAGTTCCAAAGGGATGAAAAAACCAACCAAAAGTCAAAGCATTTTCATCCATAATTCCCAAGGGAGAAGTCACTTTACACATTTCTTGTATTTATTCATTCATACATCACTGTTAGAAATGTGATTCAATCCATGTCTATGTCATTAATTCTTAGCATTTGTTACCATGAGCGGCTAAGCACTCTAAGTGCTGGCCTAACCATGTATTTACTATTGTTATGATTAATGTTTCCTATTCAATTATGGTTCTGTTAGATATCCTTATAGCCTTTCATTGATCCTTGTGTTTTGGTAGTATAGAGGGTGGCTTAGATCTTGTTAATCCTGATATTAGACTTACCATGTTGAACCTGGGATTAGCGGGGTACTAGGGTAGCTTGACACCTATCCCTAGTGTAGGAATTGACCAAATTACCACCTTTGCCATATTAAATACTTAAAAAGCACAGGAACTCTTTCAGAGGGGGTTAATAATCGGTTTAGATTATAGATTGGTCTTAAGGGTAGTTGGGAATTAACCACTACAAACTTGGATGCCCTGCTCGTGTGATCGTAGGGGAATGTGGGATCGCAGAGTAAGTATAGGACAGACCTCAAATGCCAATTCGGGTCTGTCGATATTAGAACCACTAATGGAACTTATAATTGAACATTGCACAGGAAAATGTAATCATAGCATTAGTAACGAAATGGTTAGGCTAGCACGCTTTTCTCCCTGAATACTTCTATCAATTTACTTTATTGCATTTACTTTTCTGTAGTTATTAAAATCAACTTAAAAACCATTTCCAAACGTGACATAATCAAATTAAAACTAGTAAACCTTAGCTCTTGGGACGACCTCGGATTTACCAAACTACTGCACTATATACGACCGGGTTCTCTGCCCGTTAGTGCGTGTATCGGTAGACGAGTTTTATAAATTTAAAACTTGGCATATATTTATTTAAAACAATTTTACGCATCAAGCACACACACACTATGAGATGTTTCAAAATTAATCCTCACCCTCCTAGTGAAAAGTCTAGGAGGGTATTTATAAGTCATGACTCATTATACCTTATACAAATGTCGTTTCTAGTCCATGTGTGTCATGCCTTAAGTAAACTATTATAATTCCATATTAGTCTTCATATTTTAAGGCTAACAATCTTCCCCCAATATGTAGACATACGGAATTATTTACAATGTTCCTAAGAAGTACAAATACAACAAAAATAAAGTCTTCCAAAGAGCTTCCAATGCTGAAGATGTCTTATGTGTCTTCTGGTCTTGATACTTGTATTCCATCTTGGATCTTCAGTGTCTTTACTTGTTTAGAAACCATTGTATTATGCATGAGTTAGATTAACTTCCCCTAATCCATGCAGCATGTCTTGAAAAGCTTTCTTCATAGACTCCTTTTTGGTGAAGTTTCTGAATTAGCTTCCCCCTAAACCAACATCCGTATCTTGAGCATGTTATGAAACTGTGATGAAGCTTCATATAAGAAGAAGTAGATGCAGAACAGTGGATGAGAATCAAAGAAGTAGAAGAAGAAGCCAACCACATCAAATAAAACTGCTTCTATAACTAGTTTCATGTCATTACGTCTTTATGAATATCCGTTCGAGGGAACATGCAATAAATCAGCAACAGTCATTCTCACGTATGCAAATTACTTCACACAAACCATACTAACTAAAGTAGTATACACTACTTCTCTTTGGAAGTTGACCTGATATCATCAAAGTACACGTTTCCCCCATGATGGCTAGGAAACTGATGATGTCTGCAGCCGTGACAGACTTTAAATTTCTCAAAACCTTTTCCTCTTATCTGAGCCTTTTAATTTTTCATGTTACAGTATACGAAGCGACGTGAATGCTAACTACACAGCTTTTATGCATACCGATTGATTTACGTTGTTTTTTGTTGAAGTTGTTGTACTACTAATGCTGGTATCCCATAGTTGTGACAACGGTTTGTGTTTCAATGCTTATTACATAACTTCTATGCATGATGATTGATTTACATTTGTTGTTATTCGAATTGCATATGCTATATATGTTGTTACGCCATGCTTGGGATAAGGGTTTGTCACTGTCACGCGTGCCGACATTAAGAAGACGCCTTATAATTAGGCACACGTGAGAGTGACAAAACCCTTATCATGTACTCCCCATGTCCCAAAATATTGTCCCTTATTGATTTTTCGAGTCTTTTTCTTCCAACTTTAAACTTAAATATTTTTGTTTGTGTTATATAATACTTGATGAAAATCATAACTATGAAAATACATTTAAAAACCAATCAATTCATATACTTTTCATTAAGTATTATATAACACAAACAAAAATATTTATGGTCAAAATTGGAAGAAAAAGACTTGAAAAGTCAATAGGGGACAATAATTTTAGGATAGAGGGAGTAGTTGGCTCTTATGCTACATTTACTGATCATTGTTTACATCTTATGTCTCACCAAATGAATGTTAGCTTAATGCGGTGATGATGAATATGAGTGGTTTAAAAAAACGTAAAAGTCTATGATTTAGCGAGGTAGCCTATTAGGTATGCAGCCATCATCGGGGTACACTTTTTAAAAACCTTTGCCTATCAGTTATTACACTCCTGGGAATAAGCTTAGTTATCCATCTCTGTTGACCACCCCTAGTGTCTATGTCAGAAGTCAACAACATCGATTCAAAAAGTGAAATTATATCTCTTTGGTTGTTGACTTCTTACTTGGACCTAGGAATGATCTTTAGAGTATGCTAAAGGTTTTGGTACTTTCACGCGTGCTTAGATATAGAAAAATGACTTATAATTCGGCATACATGACAGTTACAAAACCCTTGGCGTATATTCCAATGCTATATTACGCTTAGTAACCATATCTTGATAAGGCAATGATGAATATGAGCAGTCTGAACAAAACACGTAAAAGCACGTGGCTTGGCTAGGCAACCTATTAGGTGTGCAGCCATGACAGACTTATAAAAGCTCTTATCTAAGCCAATACATTATTTCGTATGATTTTTTTGTCATAGTTATTCAATAATGACGCGATAGTGACTGTGACAGTTGATAGCGTTCGTGAGAACGAATCGGTAATAGTATAAGTATTTCCCGTTAGATGTAAGAATTACTTTAGGAAAAGTAATAATTATCCTCTCGGAGTCGAATCCACGACGAGATATGAATAGAGATTAACGTTTATGTTTTCTATTTGATGCTTGATTATCAAATATTTTTGGTTTGGTTTTATACTAATAATATAATAATAAGCTATATTAAAACTAAACAATATAAAATTAAGCAAATAGACCTAAAATATATATAAAACAAATATGCTTGTTAAGTGAGGCGATTAGATCCTTAAGTGTGAAGGTAAGATTTTATCGATGAATTAGCACCCGTCTAAAAAACTATTTCCTCACAACGTTGGTTTATTTTGAAAACAATCTTTTATCGTGGTATTAATTACTAGATTAATGCCTAATTATTCTTACGAATTTTGCCCGTTTAAATAACCAAAACATAAATCTAAACAATCCGAAAACTATTAATCAACAATCCCTTTTTATTTTCACACTTAATTCACTCATCATTACTCACTTAACAAGCATATATAAAACTACTCACTAATCATAGCAATAATCAAATTAACAATCTTAAACATTTTAAACTAATTAAACTAAATCTACTAAGTAAAGAGAAAGCAAGGAAAGTAGAACCCGATTGATGCAACGAAAACGAAACAACCACCCAATTTAATAAACTAAATTAAACACTCAAATTTATTTCTCTTTTAGATTTTATCTTACTAAATATTAAATAAATTTGTGACCTTTATAAACTACAAAGCTTAATAAAAACTATAAAAAGCTCTAAACTTAAGGAATCAAACTAGCTTATCAAACCCTTAAGCTCCTCGCCAGATGTAGAAACGGTTTCATCGACAATAAGACACAAGCAAGGTTATAAGGAACAGCATATATCAATAAGCTAGAAATTAATCTAAAGACAATAAGCTATTTAAAGATGAAAACTTTAGATATAAATCCACCCGAAACCTAGGTGTTCTACTCCAAAAAGTAAACGGGAATCAGGTATAATTAAGGATTAGATCTAATAAACCAACAAGCTAATGGAATAGGCTAAAACTATTTAAGAATAAGCTAGATGAAATCAGCTAAAGTGAATAATCAACTCGAAATGAAGTTGTAATAAGCTATGATGAGGTGTCATTTTATACACTTTTTTAGGGTCATATAACCCCTTAAATCGTGCATTTATGCCCAAAATATAATCGTTCCTTTTTACGTATTTAGCATTTGGAAGGCATTTGGAAGAAATACATGTGACTTGGGCTCATTTGGAGAAGAAACGGACAAGATTACAACTCTACACCAAATCTATAAGAAAATAGCCAAACAGTGACTAGCGACGGTGTCGTTACTTTCAAGCGATAGTGTCATATGTTACACACGATGGTGTTAAGTGTTATTCGTGACGGTGTCGTGACTCTAGTGACGGTGTCGCGATTCTGGCAACACCGTCGTGACGAACCGACTTAGGGTTTGCCTATAAATATAACCTCATAACTTTGTTTTTATCAAGCCCCCAACCCTAAGTCCGATTCTAGGGTTTGGGTAGGTGTTTTTCCAGCAACTTAGAAGACCTAATTCAATCCATAAGCATCTTGTAATGGTTTAATTATCATAGCTATCTTAATTCATGTCTTTAATTCCTTTTGTTTATTATGATTTCTCTTGCTTGAGTATGTTTGGCTAATTCATCTAGTATTTATTTAGGAATGCATGAACCTTGTCATTAATTGATTAGATCTTGTTGTTTGTATAGATTTAATGAGTCTAATTGATTATAGTTTATAATTCTTGTTTCCTATTGCTTCTTGTTGATGGATGTGTGCGTTAGGCTCTAGAAAACTAGTTTTTGTTTGTATTGTTGTTGATATGTCCAGGGAAACGTGATTGTGTAGAAAGGATACCATGGGTAACAGTCTTCATACTACCTTACCCCTTATATGGTTGATCCCTCTTAAGATATTTCAATTTTATGTAATATACTCTTAGGGGCCTTGTAATAGTCTTCATACTACCTTACTTGTGCATTGCCCTAACGGAATATTACATAGACGACGGGTTCGTGTAATCCGTTCATGACCTAGGAAATACTTACACATTACATCTCAGGTGTGACAAAGCAATAGGTAGAATTGGATAGCTAGCAAGGAGTAGTGCGTCCCAGGTGAATACGCTTCATTGTATAATTGTTATTTAGTTTATTAGTAATTAATTAGCTTAAAACCAAAACCTCTCCAAAACCAGAATTTACTTGCTTTCAGTAAATATAAAAACACAAAAAGAATCTTCCTTCAACCCTTAGACCTTAGTGAACATTCGATCCGGCCTTCATAGTGCTATTCCCCTAGAGAACGATAACAACCCCCGAGCCTTACCTATACTACACTACAACGATTAGGTACACTGCCTAGAGAGTTGTAAAACTTCTTGTAGAAGTCCCTTACGACAACCGCATCAAGTTTTTGGCGCCGTTGCCAGGGAATAGCGTAGGTTTCGGATTCAATCTAGCTTAGGTCTACTCACAAGATTCTTATCAAGTGAGATTTAATTTCTTGTCAAGTAGCTTTCTTTTAGTCTATCTTTTTTTGTGTAGTTGTTCGTAAATATGTCATTCGTCACCATGGCGGATGAAATCACACTTGAGTCGTTAACGGAAGAACAATTTGAGTGCTTCATAGAATATTACCATGAAAATTATCTGGAATATTTTAAAAGCGACTTAGAGAATCTTGAGGAAATATATAAAATGATGAATGGTGGAGTAGAATATCCTCTCACACAAAATGCCTCACGTAGTGAAATTAAAGAACCATATGAGCCTTCACCTAGGATGTATTCGTATGAACAACCTTCGTGTTTAAGATCAAATTTTGTTGGTGAGACCCTAAGGAAAAGTGACCAATTGCATCAAACTTTTGAGAAGAGCTCCATAGCAATGACCCGTAAGTTAGATGACATGATAGAATTGCCTAAGTCACAACCTAAGAGAACATATAACGAGGATTTAGAATTTAAGATAGTTATGGTTAAGATACCTAAGTGCATGGCATGGTTAGATGATGAGCCCATAGGTGATCTAGATACGATGGAGGATAAGGTGGATAATCCGAGCCCACAATGCACCCCATAAGTCCTCCCATCAATTAAGTTATACACACCGCCTGTGACTCACCCGAAAGAAGTAGAAGAGACTATAGGAATCCTAGTGGAGGTAGAACCTTTGGACCACATAAAACTAGAGGATCTAGGCTTTAATACTAATACTCATGACCTCTTTCTTAGTTCTAAGGGATTTCCTAGTGTTGATGAACCGGAGCCTCAACTTTTGCCCAAATTTTCACCCTTAGATGTAAATCTAGGAGACAAAAGAGGAACCGACCCACCCATCAACCCATATAGTTTGGGTAGTTTTGGGATGAAGGTAGTAAAACCCTTGACCATTCACACACCGCATTCACCCCACATGGAATACCTCCATCAAAATGGTGTGTATCACTACTATCATCCGCACTTGACCTTAAATGTAGGGGAGACCCACCCTTTACGCGTCAAATAAGCGTAAAGTCGGGCTCGTGACTCGAACAAAAACAAGCGCTTATTGGGAGGCAACCCAATCTATTATTTTCTTGCATATTAGGTGTGTCTTGTGTGTCTTGTATGTTTGTCTCAAGTCATATGATTGTATTGACTAATCTTAGGTTTATGCAGTAATTCATACAGGAAATAACTTAGAAGATCACGTACATGAAATTTTTCATCAAAAACAAAAAGTAAATTTTCACAGACTGTAGAGACGGCGTCACAAAAAATAAGCATAAAAACAAGGGCAGATAAGCTGAAAAAGCAAATAAGCTATAGGACTATTCAAGCTACAAGCTTATGCTGTTTGTTTAAGAGGAACATATCTCGCTAGAAAAATGAGGAAATATGCAAACTAGTGAAGGGGCAACTAAAAACCTACGTAAGCTATGTGCTGTAAGCAAAATAAGCAAATAAAAATAAGTAGACTAAGCTAAAATTAAAATCATAAGCACTTATGGGCTAAAAATGCATACAAACAAGCTACGAGCAAGGCACTTTTGAGCTTAAAATTTAAGCACTAGAGGGATCTCTTAAGGTGTATGGCTTTATGAGCTTATATAGGGGGCTTATGGCTTCCCTAGAAATGCAAAAAAAAGCTAAGAGTATGGATCAAAAAGAATAGAGGGCAAGAAGAGAAGGGCACAAATGGAAGCTAGTTTGCACCTGGGAGTTATTTGAGTAAGACAGTTTTTAAAGTGCTAAAGCCCAGGCCCAGAATAAGCTTCAATAATAAGTTCAAAATGGGAAATACTGTTAAAACTGATGAGTACGTTAAAGCTCCAAAGTGAGCTTTGTGATCTTCATTTTAGTTCCTTAATCACTCTTGATTCATAGCTACAGTAGCAATGAAAACGGATATAAAGCTAGGAAAATGATTTGATAGTTTAAGACAGATTTAAACTATAACTTTTAAATAGACAATTGCACACTCAATCAATGCCTCTATTCCACTGCATTTGAGGACTCTAAAACTAGCTCAGAAAGTAACATCAGAAAACACATTTAAGCATAATCTCGATGTGTTAAATAAGCTATTATAAGAAGACTAATTATAAAAGATTTTACTCCAGTTTGTAGCTAGACTCCCTAAAAAGTATTAGAACCTAGTTTATGAAACCTTTTGAAACGATGAATTGACTTTGCAATGTGTCTCTATTAATGTGCTTTAGTGACCCAAAAGCGTTTTAAAAACCTGTTGTGTTGGCATGCCCGTTTTCACCCCCTTGAACCAAAACCTCCTTAAGTAATAAAAAAAACTTTTTCACACTGAATCACAAAGATATGAGGCTAGGCTTTTGAAGAAAGTTCAATATATAAACACTTTTAGCATAAATAAGCAAGTATGTATTCAACAGAAAATAAGCACTTAACACAAGAAATTAAGCAATGAGCAGTTTCAAGCACATAAAAAGTAGTTTAAAGAAAAGGCATGCACCAATGACTAACAAGCATTAGCAAGGCACAAATAGGCACAAATAAGCACAAAGAGACATAAATAAGCATAAAGAAACAGGAAATATGCATAAATAAGTAGTGATATACTGGAAATAAGCCAAAATAATAAACTAAGCAAACTTTACAAAGTCCACAATGCTTTTTGACAAGTACTTAAATACCAAGACTCTACTTATTTAATAGCATTATAAAAACCATGGATCCTTCCCTTTTAGAATCCATCATCCAAGCAGCATTATAATTAAACCAACAGCAAACATTTATTTGAAGTTTCTTAATGAAACAGTGAAAACTTTTAAGACATAATTGAAAGTGGCTTGGTACAGCTGTGGTTAATGTTAACTTGAAACATAAGTGAGCTAAGATAGACAAGTTCTTAAGACAGAATTAATTGAAAATGGAAACTTAGATTTCTTTCTTAAATTTGTTACAATGCTTTTTAAAAATTAAAACAGAATTTAAATAACACTAAATTAAAACTAAACTTAAAAACAATAAAATTAAAAACTAAAGCCACTACTACCTTCTCCTCTCTCTCCTCTCTCTCCCTATCTACTTTCTTCTTTAAGTAAGCAGTCCCTATTTATACAAGAACCAGGAAGATTCTAGGTCTTGGCCTGTGTTTCTTTGTAGAGAGACTTCAGCTTGTGTGTTTGTTGTGTGAGTGAGCCATAATCACCATCTATGCCGTCCATTTTGAGTAGCCAACAAGCAAATTGATCTTGACCATTGATTTCTTGTCATTTTCTTTTGCCGAATGAGGGAGTTGGGGATTGCCAAGGTGTCCTTGTTGGTTTGTGGGTGTGGGGTGAGTGGGAAGGTGACATTTTTGGCTGGGGGTGAACAGTGGTAGAGGAGGGGGGACAGGGAAGCGTGAATAGTAGAGTTTGGTTTGGGCGGGAAAATTTGTTATAACGGGAGTGTGTGTAACAGGGGTGAAGTTTGGGTAAATAACATAAATGACCCCTCAAAGTTATAAGTTAAATTGTAACTTAAGTCCATGTGGTGTGAAAACTTTGGGGGATGGCAGAAATGCCCCCCTCAAAGTATATTGAGGTTTTGCAAAGTTAGTCCATGTGGTGTTATAAGTTTAGGGGTTAGCCAGAATTAGCCCCCAAGGGTTATATCATGCATGGTCCTTTTGTTATATAACTTTAGGGGTTTGGCAGAAATGGCCCCCTAAAGTTATGTATGACATGATTACAACTTCAGTCCTTGTATCTTTTATCCTTGTAATACAACTTTAGGATTTGGCAAATTTGGTCCCTAAAGTTGTATTTTCTTTGACTTGATGACTTCTTGGCTTTGACTTTGTCGGGGTTGACTTTGGCTTCGATTTGACTTTGGCTTTTCCACGCTTTTCCATTCCGTGCTCGGTTTTATCCGTTTTTGCTTGATTTTTTGTCCTTTTCTCGGATATCCGTTTCCTGCACAATATAAATGAAAACATACAAATACAATGTATTTTTGGTACGTTTTGGGTCATTTAAGTCCGATTTTAATGGTGAAAGGTATGTGTAATTAAACGCATACCAAAATCCCCCATACTAAGACATTGTCGTGTCCTCACGCAATGCTATGAAGTAAGCACTTAGAAAACTAAGAATCTCGATCCCCTCGACTAATAACCTCGAAAAGTAGCTAAGTGTTCGTCAAGGGAATTAAAGACTCATAAGTTTTGAAAAGCCCCGTCTTTACCATTTTTTAAATATATACACTTATTCCTACACATATTTTTGTATTTTTCATTTTTCTCATTTTTTTGTAGTTTTCATATTAAGCAACTAACTAGAACGTTTGACTTTCGTTATTTTATAACTTTTAGGGATCATAGAACAAGATGCATTTCGATCCGAGAATGCCCCAAAAAGGATAAATTCATCGTCCCCGACTTTTCACTTATTCCAAACCAAGCTTAAAACAAAATCACCGTTAATTATGAGTTAAGATGCTAACACTACTCATATTTGCAACTTGTAAACTTTTCACTCCCGACAATTATTATATCTTAAGTGTATGTGCTATTTTGAATTTCAACTTTGGATCAATGTTTTGCAAAATTCTATGTTTCACGTTCCACCCGAGAATAATGAGTTTGAAGGCGAGATCATCCCATGTAGCGACTTTCGTCTCGGCACATCCCAACCTTGCGGTTAAGTGACCAGGCTTTTGACACCCCACAGAGACTAGTATCGGGACTCACGGACCTTAGGTTTCAAAAACTCTCAGGTTTTCCGTATATACATAGCTTATAAAATAGAATAGCCAAAGTTCAAAAGCATATTTGAATTTAACAAAAAGAGATCTTTTATTTATTAATTCACACTTAATATTAACCATTTATGCAATTGTAACCCTCGACCTTTTAGAAGGCTGCAACATCGGTTGTGAGCCGGCAAGATGCAGCAAACTTTTATCAGTCTCGGATTATTATTCTTACTATGGGCTTTCTTTAGAAGGCTGTAACATCGGTTGTGAGCCGGCAAGATACAGCAAACTTTTATCAACCCACAGTTTATATTTATTATATTTTTGCATTTTTCATCATTTTTTTTACGTCTTTTTGAAAATTCAAGTATAAATTTGAACTAAGGTTAAAGTTTTTTCTATAAAGTATAAATTTGAACTAAGGCTAAAGTTTTTGCTATATACTACATAAAAATTATTGATTTAAGTTTAATCTCTAAAAGTATAACGTATATTAATCAGGTTAAGAGCTTATGGGAGAAAAAGCGACAAATTACACACATGAGCTCTTAAGATTTCCAAATAATCCTTGTTTAGCATCCAACTCATACTTAATATTATCATTTTTCGTTCTTCGCAAATATTCGCGAACACTAAGCCTAAATGTTAAGGAACAAGCTAGAGCTCAACACGCTCTATCGGGTCAAGATTTACTCTTATTCTACCCAGCAGGAAAGTCAAAATTGTGACAAAACACTTATTTTGTTTTTGAAATTTTTTATTTTTTTTGTTTTTTTCATTTTTTTGAAATTTTGGTGGTAAAAACGGGATTATGTGAAAACAACAATGGCTACAGGCACAATCAAATCGAAGATCCCCCCATACTAGAATGAAACATTGTCCTTAATGTTTTTACGAAGGGTTTCTATGTAAATCCTAAGCCGTTTATGAATTATGCTAAAGATAAGCGTTAGTCGATAAGATTTGGATATCGAATTCCCAAATGAAGCTGAGGATTTGAAGCTCTTGTGATCGAAGGACAAAAACCGCGAGCACGAGAGGCTTCAAAATCCAGGCAATCCTGGACAATATAGCACAAAACACAAAACATGGAAAAGGAAGAGGCGAGCCTTCTCACAACAACAAACACTTATTCATTACTACTAAACTAGCATACTACTACTACGGATAAACTAGGATAAGCATGGGGTGCTTCCCACGAAGCGCTTGTTTAGGGTCACTTAGCTTGACCCAATCCCCGAATTTAATTATCCTTAAGGAAGGTTTGGAGATCCGGGATATCCTTAACAGGGACATCCCCTCCAAAATAGTGCTTAAGACGATGACCATTAACTTTGAAGTTTGGTCTGAAGTTTTGGGATAACTCAACGGTACCATACGGAAAGACTTGAACAATGGTAAATGGTCCTGACCAGTGGGATTCCAACTTGTTGGAGAAAATTTTCAATCTTGAGTTAAAGAGGAGGACTTGATCACCGACATCGAAAACGCGGTTTTTGATCTTGGCGTCATGGATCCTCTTTGTTTTCTCTTTGTAAATCAAAGAATTTTCATAGGCTTGATCACACAGTTTATTTAATTCATTAAGTTGAACTTTGCATTGATCTCCCGTGGTTTTGAGATCAAAGTTTGCATGCTTAAGGGCCCAGTAGGCTTTGTGCTCCAACTCAATCGGCAGATGACATGCCTTTCCATATACAAGCTTGTACAGAGTGCACCCGATGGGTGTTTTGTACGCTGTACGGAAGGCCTAGAGAGCGTCATCCAGTTTGTCGCCCACTGTCCTTTCAAGAATTCTTTTTGAGCCACGATTCGATACCTCAACCTGCCCACTTGTTTGTGGGTGATACGCGGTGGAGAGACAATGAGTGACTCCATATTTAAGCATGACCTTTGTAAACTGGTCATTGCAAAAATGTGTTCCACGATCACTGATGATGGCA
>BQNB010104160.1:0-19327 GCA_026074375.1 Tanacetum coccineum
AACCGGTTGAACCGGTAACCCGGTGACCCGGTGACTCGACCGGGTCGATTCAAAACCCGGTTTTCAAAACATTGCTTATGAGTTTATGTGAAATTTGAAAAGCCGATAAGCTCAACTTTAGGGCTTATGAACTTGTATAAGTTCCAACTTGATAAGCTCATAAGCCCCAAAAATAAGCTTATCGGCTTTTCAAATTTTACGTAAGCTCATAAGCCTAAGTATAAGCTAACACAAACATCCCCAAAGTGCTTATTGGTTTATGGCTAATATTTTGGTGAAATAAGCACTTCTTATACGCACATGGGGAGGTGCTTGTTTTCACGTGATTATAAGCCATAAGCATAGGCTATAAATGGGCAATACAAAGGATGGCCTCTACTCGGTTTCTGATACAAGATTAGCATGGCTTTAGTTGAAAATCGTTCACCACTATTTGTCTATTTTTAGTAATAGTTCTATACTCGAAATAAGCTTGGCTGACATCAAAAGTCAAAGTATACGTATATATCTATGTAGAAAGTCAAAGTTGAATATACTGATGTGTTGCTATGTAGCGTGGACAGTTAATATGGCAGCCATATTACTGTATTGGACACTTATCGTCCTTGTAAAATTTGGTATAATCTGATATGGTGTATGATGATGACATGAAAGAGTTTAGTTGGGCGTAAAGTTGAATGGTATTCTGTTGACTGTGACTACTAGTTAAATATATAAAAGACCATATTCTAGAGAGGGAGGAGGGGATTTCGACCAAAATGGGCGTTGTCAATATTTTGTAATGAGTATCGGTGTATGAATTATATGTATTTGGAGACAATAATAGATTTGATATGTGTGTTAATATTTCTGATATATGAAAGAAATTTGTGTGTATCTGTAGCATAGTAACACAAAATTGCTGGTATTCATGTGTTATTGTTAACCGTTTCAGGGTAACTACTGATTTTGTAATCACAAGTGTAACAAATCATGTCACGCAAAGCATTGGACTATGATCAGATTAACGAAAATGTGAAGAAAGCCCAGTATGCTGTCAGGGGTGAGCTGTATCTTCGTGCTTCAGAGCTTCAAAAAGAAGGCAAGAAGGTACTAATAGGCACCACTCACCACACCTTCCTTGAATAGATAAACAAATGATCGATTCCTATTCAATATTTCATACTTTTTTCGCTAATATGCTAGCTATATTTTAACATAGTTATTTAAGAGGTATGTTCTATAATCGCACCCCATACCTCGCTTCTGCGGGATTGGGTAATGTTGTTGTTGTTCTATAATCGCACATAGATATGCACAGATTAGTCTCAAGAATCTAAAAAAAGGGAACTTAACACAAAATATTTGCTTGGTTCAACATTTGTCTGTCATGGGCTCATGGCTCACCACTTTGACTATTCCCTTGCCAGATTATCTTCACAAATGTGGGCAATCCTCATGCTTTGGGACAGAAGCCTCTAACTTTCCCTCGTCAGGTTCGTGCTAATCAAATGAAAAATCTTCTTTCTGTGAATAATTTTATTGTCAGTACAAGTAAATTTCCTTTTGACATAAATGTCGTATATTTAACAAACTATACATATATTTCTTTTTGTTGCAGGTGGTTGCTCTGTGCCAGGCTCCATTTCTTCTTGATGATCCAAATGTTGGACTCATCTTCCCGGCTGATGCTATTGCAAAAGCTAAACTGTACCTTTCTTACACATCAGGGGGTCTAGGTATTCTTTATAGAAAATTCGTTTTAATCATATTACAATCATTTCTATTTCTATCTCGATCCTTCATTATTTAGATAATAATGACTTAAATCTTCTATAGGTGCTTACAGTGATTCCCGTGGTCTTCCTGGAATAAGGAAAGAAGTAGCTGACTTCATTGGGAGACGTGATGGCTATCCAAGGTGATTAACCACAACTCATATATTCAAAAATATTTGACAATTAACTTAATTTTTTATGGCAGGGTGGTATTGATGTAACTTTTTATTTTACTCCGTATTATTTATAAGATGCTTCTTCTATGTTGTTGCACATACTGGTCCATGAACTAACAATGTTATGATACTTGGTGACAGTGATCCAGAACTCATATATCTCACTGATGGTGCGAGTAAAGGTGTTATGCAGATCTTGCAAACTGTCATCCGTGGTTCAGGTGACGGGGTATGTAAATTTTTCTCTTCAGTTACTACTAGTGCTAAATATAAGTTATGCATTATTTTTTTACTTGATAGATTTGTAAGTATGCTATTATATAGCATATAGCTCCCTTCTATTCATATTCATAATTTAATCATTGTTTATTTCAATAGATTTTGGTTCCAGTCCCCCAGTATCCACTATACTCTGCTGCCATATCTCTGTACGGTGGTTCTCTTGTACCATATTATCTGGAAGAGTCGGCTAATTGGGGTCTCGATATCACCAACCTACGCCAGTCTGTTGCACAGGCGCGCTCTAAAGGAATATCTGTACGGTTTCATCTAAATCTCACTTTTTGATTCATTTAGTAGGTTCCATCTATCCTGACACCATGGAGGTGGGACACAAAATAAAAACTACTACGTAGCACATTTGATATCTAAGTTTGGTTCTTGATAATAAGTTGATATTAATGATTAGGTGAGGGCAATGGTTATTATCAACCCTGGAAACCCAACCGGACAATGTCTTAGCATAGACAACCTTCAGGAAATTCTGCGATTTTGTCACCAAGAAAGCTTGGTTTTGCTTGGAGATGAAGTTTATCAGCAGAATGTTTATCAGGATGAACGCCCCTTTGTTAGTTCAAGAAAGGTATTCATACATGTTATAGTTTTACATTTGATGTCAAACACACTACTTTCAACTTCGAATTTTAGGGGGGCTGTATGGGTTTGCAATTAGAAAGTGATCATGTACTAAATGTGGCTGTGTAAGATACTGTTCCGCTGTTTTATGATTTAGAACATGTGATAATCGCATATTCAACTATCTTGTTGTTCAAGAACTTAGGGGTCTTTTTATAAAATAGTAAAACATAAACTAACCAAAAGGATATTCTTGAGATATGCCTTGTGAGATGGGGAGTATACGACTATACGTCCCAGTCAAATTTCACGCTTTACTATAAATGGAGTATTTTGAGAGATTGTACAGGAACGTGATTGGCTTCTTATAACAAATTTTGTTATTTCTTGAAGGTGTTGTTGGATATGGGCGGACCAATCAGCAGAGAGCTCGAACTTATTTCTTTCCACACTGTGTCGAAAGGATTCTTAGGTGAATGTGGACAACGTGGTGGATACTTCGAGATGACAAACATCCCTCCACAGGTTTGATACCCTTCATTTTGTTTATAATTCGGACTTCTTCAAAAGGGAATAAATGTAAACCATACTGATTCCAAAACTAGCTCAATTTCCACCGTTTTAACTTTTCAAGAAAACTTGCAAGCCCGGATTTATAAATCTATATTACTATATCAAATTACTTAGACCCGTAATCACATTTTTATTCTCACACCGGATAAATTAGACTGAATATATTAATAAGATGAATTTCTTACTAGATTTTGTATTTAATGTTGCAGACAGTTGATGAAATATACAAGGTTGCATCGATATCACTCAGTCCCAATGTTCCTGGGCAGATATTTGTAAGTTGAATTTGAATTTGAGTTTTATATCTGCAATGTTAATATATCTCAGCAAATTAATGAATTTTGCGCTTGTGATAGATGGGATGTATGGTCAGCCCCCCAAAACCTGGTGATATCTCATATGAGCAGTTTCTTAGAGAGAGGTAAGACTATATGTACCCATATCTCTTTGAGTAAGACTAAATTATTTCGGGATGTTCCATTGAGGTTGCAAAATTTCCTTTTGTATGGAAAATCTCGAAGCTAAAATGACTTGTTTGCACATTTTGGGATATATATATATTTTTCGTTTTAGAGGGTATTTTAGTCATTTAATTGGCAAATCAATGCAGCAAGGGTATTCTCGAATCACTAAGGAAGAGAGCACACATGATGACAGATGGATTTAACAGTTGCAAAAATGTTGTGTGTAATTTCACAGAAGGTAAAAAGCCATTTTCTAACTGAACTACCAATTATATTTTTCCTGATTATCGGCTTTTTGATCTTTTCATCTTGTGAAATATGGGACCAGGTGCCATGTATTCATTCCCGCAAATTAAATTACCTCCAAAAGCAATTGAAGCTGCAAAACAAGCTGGAAAAGTTCCTGATGTTTTCTACTGTCTCAAGCTTCTAGAGGCTACTGGCATTTCAACTGTCCCTGGTTCAGGTTTCGGCCAAAAGGAAGGGTAAGACACATTTACAATTCTCGAATTTTCCCCCTCTTATCTCTAAACCATTAGCCCTAGAGATGAAAAGAATGGGTGGGTTGGACGTTTTGGATGATGGGTCAAGATGAGCATGTGTTGAAACGGAATGTTTTTAGCACGGGTTGACCTGCCAACTATTTTTTATCCATTCTGTAATCGAATTTAATAGCTATTGCTAATACAATAATTTCTAATGAATTTTGTTTGACACGTTAATTATTAAAAATGGGCCAAATCGACCCATTTATAAGTCATGGGTTGACACGTTTATTAGCCCTTACAAGTTACAACAAGCCTTTGTTACTAAAACTCGAAACTGCAAGTTTAAGTGGTTTTGTACAAGGAGTATGACACACAATGGTTCATTCTATTATAGGGTTTTCCACTTGAGGACGACTATTTTGCCAGCTGAGGAGGATATGCCTGCAATCATGGACAGTTTCAAGAAGTTTAATGATTCATTCATGGGGCAATATGAAGACCAAAGAGGGTATTCGAGGATGTAAGTTGTGTTTGTCTATCCACATACCATATGCGTGTATAGTTCTCCCGGTCTGGTTATTGGGTACTTGTTATTATTTCACTTTCATGTATTCTATATTTGATGTGTACTCACTCCAGTATCTTTGTTCACATCATTCATAACCAATTTCTGTTTTCGTCATCATATATCGTATAAATTACTCGTAAATGAATCACTGTTTTTATGCCATGATCAATGTTTGTATGAAAATCGGCGCCTCTTGTTTTAGTTTTCTACATCCATATTAGTGAAACCCAAATTACTAGTGTTTGTATGAAAGTTGGCGCATCTTGACAAGCATTGTGCACATATGAAGTTATCAAGCACACTTGTTTTTCGGTTTCTTGTGTTGCTACTTAGCCTGCACAGATATAGAATGACATGAACCTTAATGTTCGCAAATGTAAAACATTGAAGTGAAATAAGTTAACTTATTGTTCTTTGTAAGATGAGATTACCATAAAACTACGATACATATAAGAAACTACTTCAATGATTACTAAAATCAAAGCAGTAAAAACTGGTTACGTCCAATGGCTTAGAGGGTATTTGGTCAAACTTATTGTGTTTTGGTATGAAAAAAGAAGTTATGAAGTAATTTGGGTAAACCTGCTTTGCTGCTAAAACTGAAATCTATCCATGGATTTCATAAGCAGCTTCAATCACATCAAATTTCTTCCTAGGGCCAACTCGCGTCATTTATGTAAACGACTCAATCTAGCTAGTTTGCATGACTAGTCAGTTTTAATTCTAGCAACTCGTACCTCGACAAGCATGAAGTTATCAAGCAAATTTGAAAGTGTGCTAATAGCATGAATATATATCGATCAAACGTGTCCAAACCTTTGTAATAGCGGTTACCCGATAAACTGGTTACTATTTACTATCTATTAGAATATAGATTATCAAACATATCCAAACCTTTGTAATAGAGGCTCCTGGTATTCCAATTCCAGCTATTAGAAACTTTGCCTCAATAATTTATCTCCTAAATAGTAATTTAGTTGTAAGATTTTTGGTAGTTCACCATCACTGGATTACAGTGAATGGATTTCAGCCAATTACAATAGGGTGTTTCTTTTGTTTCTTTTTCCTAATTTCAGCCGAATGAACGGGTGTTTCTTTTTCCTGATTTGAGCCGAATGAACGCGGTGTTTCTTTTGTTTCTTTTTCCTTCTTCCACCTTTTGCAACAAGAGGAGGGAGGATTGGAGAGGTTGATAGGTGGTGAGAGACAGATTTTCCATCTTCCGGAACACGAAAATATTGGCCCACTCGATTCACATCATTAGTCTGTTCATTCATACAATCAACCAACATCCGAAGATTTGGCTCCTTAGATTCCTTGACCACGGGAAAGAAGTCAACAACATCAACGACTACACCTGTATCTTCTTTGAACTTCTCAACAACAGGTTTCAAGTGCTTGTCAGCAATATACAGAGGAGGAGGACTGATCGAAAGCCAACAACAGATGATTATTATGAGAATAAGTATTTAAGATAACATACAACATAGTTGATAAACTAATAACTAAGAGGCATATAAATAACATACCCTCCAGCAAACACAACAATCCTTTTATTCATATGATCTTTATCTTTACCACTCCAAGAAAACTTACAAAGAGCCCTCTAAGTAAGTTTATATCTTGATAAATTGGGGTTAAGACTGGGTAACAAACAAACAAACTTGATCATTATTATTATTATTAAACATATATACATCATAAATAAATAAATAAATAAATAGTAATTAGTTGACATACATGAACCAAGTACAAGCTTGACGTCTTCAAAATCATTAGTAGGCAAAAGCAAATAATTAAGATCTCGCTCACCCATTACAATTATGCCAACAAGGTTATCCGGATGAGCCTGTAAGTAACATATATTTATGTATAATAACAATTCAACAGCAGCAAACAAACAATAATAATTATTATAATTATAAACAAGCTGACGACGTACTTGGAGTTTTCTTTTGCAATATAATTCAATAGCTTCGCTTTGATTAATAAACCAAGGTATTAAGTTCTCGCCGGTCATCCATTTGGAATTGTCCATACAGATTATTGTAACCTCGCCCATCATCGTTGAATCAATTTCGGTCGTTTAGGGTTTGTGATTTTTGGTATGTGGCCCACTAAGTGAATCCGCATCCGCCTCAACTGCCACCGGTGTTGGTTCAACAACTGCACCAACAATTCGTGAAATCATATCAACCAATCGAAACCCCCGAAAGACTTCAACCTTTGCATAATGACCGACAACTCGCAAAAAGCTCAATGCAAGCATTGCTTTCATTTCTTATCGCAGGGTTCCAACACGACGTTGAGGAATCATATAACTCATCCACATTGTGAAGCAATAAAGGCACAGCAGAACCAGAATCCGGCATCGGGGCAAACGTCTATGGCTCGATATGGGAGTGTTTTCAGGTACGATCCGGATTATCTTCGTGAACAATTCGCTGGTTTGGTGATTCAACGAGCGTTACCGTTCAACCACTTTGACCACGAGCAAACAACGAGGGTGTTCCAGAACACTATGCAACCAAGATACACTCATGTAAGTCGCTCTACTCTCAAACGTGATGCAATGAAATTATGGTTGGCGGCTAAACAAGAAATAATTGATAGTTTTGGTAACATAAATGCTTGTGTCAACCTAACAACGGATATATGGTCCGCTCCTCATGGTATGCCCGGTTCTTACATGTGTGTTACCGCACATTGGATTGAACCCGGTACTTGGCAAATGATGAAGCAGGTCATTTCATTCGAAGAGTTTTCGTCTCCTCACACGGGTGGAGCCTTGTTTAAAATGTTGATAAAAGTCCTTACCAATTTTAACTTGGAAGATAAAGTTATGTCAATTACATTGGATAATGCTAGCAACAACACATCCGTCATGGATAAACTAAAATTAAAATACGATCCACCATTGGGGGGTAGGTTTTATCATAGTCGTTGTGTTGCACACATCATTAACTTGGTTGTGACAGATGGTTAATGGTCCACGCGATTGATGACAATATAGAGAGTCTTTTAAGACAATGTTAAAAGATATTTTCAAATCAAGTGCAAGAACCCGACAACGCTATGTTAAAATCTGTAAAGATGCAGAGAAACCTTGTTTACGACCAAATTGGGACGTTCCAACACGATGGAACTCCACTTATCATATGTTCCTAAGTGGTTTGAAACAACAAAATACTTTGGCGTATTTTCATGACCTTTTGGCCAATAAGAATAGGTGTAATCATTTTTCGGCTGAAAATTGGGTTTTTATTCAATCTTTAACCAAATTACTTGAAGTGTTTAACAATGCCACGGAAATTTTATCGGGGGTTTACTACCCAACATCTCCATTGGTACTTCAACAGATTTTCTTCATGAGTACGGTATTAAGCGAATATGAACTTGAGGGGGGTATATTGTCAAGTATGATTAAACCAATGAAGAAAAAACTTAGGAAGTATTTTCAACACATGCCACCGATAATTACTTGTGCAGCCGCTTTAAATCCATGTTTTAACGTAAACGGGGTAGACTATCTTATCGAGTCGATAAGTACGGATTTGGAGTTTTTTGACGACCATTTTGCATCTAAGTCAAAAAGTTATTTTAAAGAATCTTTGGAAGGTTTGTATAATCTTTATTATGCAAAATATGGTAACCCAACTCAATCATCTCAAACAAGTGGTGGGGCTACTTCATCGAAGGCGAGTGGCGGAAATAATTATAGCCGTTTGCTAAACGGTTTAAAAGCACATACAAAAAAAGGCAAGGACTGATCCTACAATGTCTAGCGAATATGAGCGATATGTCAATTCGGATTTTGTCACACATCTTCATCCCAAAGAGTTTGCAACTTTTGATGTCTTAGGTTTTTGGAAAGAAAAGGAAACAATGTTTCCCGTTCTATCCCGCATGGCCATGGATATAATAAGTGTACAAGCTTCTTCGGTAGCTTCTGAATCCGCATTTTCAACAAGTGGGAGGGTGTTGTCAATCCGAAGAACAAGACTCACTCCGGCGTCTTTAGAGATGTGCATGTGTTTGAAGGATCACTTAGACGCTAAAGAGCGTAAACAAGACAAATGCCATCTTGAAATACCCTTAGACTTTGAAGAAGATGTCTTTGATGACGAGGTGCAACGAAATGAAGCCATTCCACTATCCGATGAAGAAATTGCACTAGATGCTAGCAGCGAAGGCACTCTGTCTCCGGGAGGACCACGGTATGATTATATGATGAGCAGCGAAGCCGAAGATGAATAGATGAGTACTAATTTTCGATTAGTATGTTGTATTTTTAATTCGCTTGCATTATGTTGTTGATGTTGTATTTTAAATTTCCTTGCATTGTGTTGTATTTTTCTTTCCAATGTATTTCGTTTCTATTAAATAAAAGTTACCTGTCATGAAACGGTTCCAAACCGGTGTGACCGGTTCGACTACAAACCGCCCCCAAACCGGTTTCAAACCGGTTTCGGTTTCTTCTAAACCGGTTTCGACTGGTTTGTTGACCGAAACTGGTTCCTGTTGACCGAACCGAAACCGAAACTGGTTAACCGGTTTGCGCACGTCTATATATATACATGCAAATAAATCATTACATTACTAAAGTTCACTTTACCGGTAAAGTAACTAGAACTTTATAGGATCTCTATCATTTTTATTAAACAAAATTACGTAATATTTCTCTTTTTCAAATTTTTCTTAAGCAAATTTTTTTAAGGGTAAGCATGGGACGGTTTGGTGCGATATTTGGTTAACACAAACTTTGAACCGAAAACTTTGGTTTCTGAAAATTATATACCGTTTGGTTTTGGTTTATTCACTTACAGTTTTCGGTTTTTTTTACCTTAAATAAAATATTTTGTTATAATCAACTATCATAACTCTTTGTCTATTTTGTCCTTTTTTCTATTTCAATTAATAAAAAACTAGCATGACACTCGCAACAAAAGGAAAATAACCCTGATCAGGCCCGGTTCACCCATTTATATAAGTTCTAACCAGTTTGTTTTCAAACGGCTTTTATTTGCTAACCGAACCGGTGACCACTCATGTTCTCGGTTGAACCCGTTGGCCCAGTCCTGCTTTCAAAACTATATGTATTAGCATATGTATTGTATAAAGCTTTTTGTGTTTGATTAGTTTGTACAATATGCATAATAACATGTATTTTTCATTTTAGGGGTGTTTTAAAAATTACATTAATTAGTAATGGGTGTTTTAAGAATAACATTAAATGTGTCAATAAGTATGTGTTGACCAGTTCCTTCTTAAACTTCTTACACTTAGCTTTTTCTTCAGCATTACTAAGCTTTCTGACCAGATTTTCCATTGCAGTCGTTCCTTCTTCCACACTAGATCGCACTTCATTACCCAAATCTAAAATCAGCTTACCATAATACTCGTCCTTTGCTTTTCCCTTCTTTTTGACCAATGCATACGCCATCTCGCGACCACACAGACATCTTGAAAGAGAAGCAATCCGACCAAAAAGAGAGTTAATGTCCTGCCTCATGAGACCAGGCAACAAACCATCACTGTCCTCTTGAAGGAAAGGGGCAGTAGACGACTCACCTACCTCATAGAAACTAGCAGGAACAGTCTCATCCTCAGGCTCAACCATGTCCTCAACCTCAATCACATCTTCAGGCTCTGAATCAGAAGCAGGTGGTGGAGGGTTAAGAGGATCCATCTCTTCATAAGGATATGTCAACTCCGGCTCATTCTCATCTACCTCAATGTCAACTTTTATATCATCTTCTACTTCTTGAGGTTCTTCTTCTTCCTCGAATTCTTCCTCTTTCGGGTCCTCATCTTCATCCACTAAGATAAGCTCGAGAATAACAAGAACATCATCGGGTTGATTCGGCTCAACTGCGGGTACATCATCCACATGATCGGGAGGAATTACGTTTGCTATGATAATCTAGAAAATATCATATAATACTTATTCAATAGTGTTCCAATAAGAATACTATTATTCAAAATAACAGTTCGCGTAAGTGCGCAATAAACAAAAATTCACAATTTGTGACATTCTTGTTCAATATATAGTTCAAATATACTCCAAACATATATAATAATAATTATTATATAATCACATAACAATCTATACATACAACACATGCATAAATATATCAATACATAACACTTTATGCATACAACACATGCATAAACATTCATTCTCTTTCTATATGTAACCAATGGCAACGAGGAGTCTTGACGTGCGTGTAGAAGCGTTATAGTTTAGGTTTTCAAAAAGACTCGACCTAGTTCTCTATAACCTTAGGCTCTTGATACCACTCTGTAACACCCCTATTTTTGGATTGGGCAGCGGAAATTGGAATTTGGTGTTACTAAATAGCACAATACACCAAGATAATAGAAAACGACCCAAATGAGACGTTATACAAACATGTGTTACATTGTTTTTGAAAGACAAGGAACACATAAGAAGTCTTTCACCAAATCATCACACGCACGAAACCTCCAAGCCATCGTTGCCTTCATCCTTGGTTACCTGGGATAAAACATGTTTAAAACTTCAACAAAATTATTGAGTGAAATTCATAGAGTTTAAAATAATCCACAAGAAATAATATTTGAACACATAATTAGTTCTCGGGAAAACAATGCAACGAATGCAATGTATAACATCTCTTTTCTTTCACGCATTAAGCTCATGACATCGAACGTTAACAAACATATATCTTTTCATATGCCAATTTTCCCCAGAACAAGGTATTATTGTCATATATCTACTACTTCTAACTACAAAACATCCGTTTGACAGGGTGTTCACAAGGATTCATACCCCGGACGGGGTTGTCAAACCTAATAGATCTATTTAATGCATTAGCGTTCACCTCACAAGGCGATTAACGGTTCATGAAATAAAGGACTTCGACAATAGCTACTTATGCGGAAACAATCTCATAATCGGGTCCAGTATACCATAAAATCATATGTGCTCGATTTATAAAACAAACATGTATCCCCCTCGCGGGTTTAAAACAATCAAAAGGTTTAAAATGCGAGGCTATGAACTCACCTTAAGCAAAAGATCCAATTCAATCCAATCGACAAGCGCAATTAACTTCACGTCTCAACCGCGACCTATATAATACATATATAACGGTACGTGACTAAAAGTAAAATAATTCATATAATGCATACTTGCATCTATATTTATATAACTATTACGTATATACAATCATATACTACAATCTTCAAGTGCGACGCAAAACATTTTACTTTGACGTACTAATCAATATCACGACGTTTACTATAAAGTTTCTATCTTTAAAAAGTTGTCGAAAGTAAAGATAATATAATCCGAACTTCATATTTCGTTATTAATTAACTAACATTATGAACCCTTTATTCATTATAACCCATATTCAAAAGTATACACAAGTTTGACTTTCAAAAGTCAAACTTCGTAGTTGACTTTTATACCAAAAATTACCAAACTTCATTTAGCCGTAAAATCATCGTTATTAAGAGTTATGTGACGATCCATCTAGCAAAACATAGCTAAAGGGGAACTCTATCACATTTCATTATCAAAAATAACTTTCAAAAATTTCTCGACTCGCTACGGGTTGGTCAAACTTTCTGGTCAAACTTAGTCAACTCAAAACCCATTAAAATGACATTTTTGACTTAAACCAACTATCAAAACATGTTTAACTAGCCTATTTACATATACTAAAACCATTAAACTTCAAACAATAACCAAATACACTTTCAATAATTTCCGCACTTGAATCCTATAGCACACGATATATAATACGCAATACCATCAAATTAACCACATAAAAATGTAACTAGTATACTCACAATGCTATAACAAAAACTTGATTTGGTTTCCCCCTTGTGGTTCGAATTCGGATGAAACCCCAAACCAAACAAACCAAAACTTTTTCAATCAAACCAACCTCTAATAACACTAATCTAACAACACTAAACACCCTCTTGAGATCAAAATCACATGAACTCAACCAAATTTCAAACTTTCAAAATACTTATTGCATGTGGGATTTTCTTAGTGGGATATGTAGGTCTCGATACAAGGATTAATCTTTTGTAAACGGATTATATTGCATGTCGAAAATTAGTCGGATTTGGGTGTGTGTTTGTTTGGCCAGTCGTGGACTCAAGAGAGATAAAGAGATAGGTTTAATTTTTTTCTAAAAGAAAAAATGGAAGTATAAGTTGCTTTATATAAGAAATAAGTCTGAACCCCTACACTTTTAGTCCCTCCATCCTTATTAGTCCTTCAAAACTAGTACAAGTGTTTTCTTTTGTTATTTTAATCGGCCCAAGACTCAGGTCACACCACGTTCGTAAATATTTTTAATTCCGTCCCACTAATTTATTTTAAAACATTTAATAAACCGTTAAATCACTTAAAACACGACCTTTAAACACGATTTTTACAAAAACACGGGGAAAATCCATAAAATACAAAACTAAAATAATCACGCTCTCGGAGCGACAATATAAATTTTTCTAGCTTTCTTAGACGCTAAAAACGAATAGAAACTCAATCACGGCTTGTAATTTCCCAATAAATATAAATTTTCACCAAACCTCATATAGCATAAACGACTAAAATCATTTACGTAGTAAAATAATTATCATAGATCGGGATAAACGTTGACCTAAAACTCGGGTTGTTACATACTACCACTTATATTGGCCGAAAATTATGAGACTAGAAGGAGGGGGTAATATGTAGTTTTTGATAGTATAGGGTGTAGTTATGTATGTATGTAAAAGGTGGTGAAGTGTTGGTAAATTTTATGTATGCATGCATGCAAAACCATGCAAGTTTATATAGTTTACCTAAAAATAATAAAATGAAATGCATATAACTTATAGTACATATCCGTAAGTATAATAATATACTTAGCATAAGTAGACTATGCGTAGTCTAGAGTTGTTGTACGTCCAAAGACGTATTTCACAGTTTGGGGGATCACATCCCGGTTTTAGGTTATGTCATGCACATATACGTTCAAAGTAGAATAGTTCAAGTTTATGGTTAAATATTAATCTAGAAAATTGTCAATTGTCACAAAAGTAGTAAATATTGTGTTGTGAATTATATTGGAAGAGTGTGTAAAATATGATGGAATAAATAGGTATTTATAAGATTTTAAGGGTAATTTTTTTGAAAAGTGGGGAGTTAATACAAAAAACCGGCTACAATTCCCCCCATTCGTTCTTTAACAATCAGATATTTAAAAAAAAACAAAAAAAAGGGAAAATTGCTTTGGCGCGGGATGGTTGCTTCGACGCGAGGCCTTATGGCGCCAGGATGGGTGTGGTTGGTGCGAGCTCGGGCTGGGCTGGTGCCATGGCGCCACCCTACCCCTCACTCTAAGAATGAAAAATGATATTTCCTCTGACTACGTGTTCTACTTTTATTCATACTCACATGGATCCTGAGAAATGTCAAAATTGAGATTTAGATGTAAAGAGATAATGAGTGAAGAAAAAACATATAACATTGTATTTGTAAAAATATAATGTAAGAGGATAGAGCAAAACTCATTAAGAATATATAGATACACGACCTATATAGAAAACTAGTACATTAATAACATAAAATAATATAAAAAACATAATCGATCGATACTAGTTCATACACCTAGTACATAAGTAGTTGATACATTAGTTACCTTACCTTTTTTTAACAAACAAACTTATATAAAAATTAAGAACGATACATATCAAACCTCGCTAGCGAGGTAAGTTCATAAGGAAAAGTCCCAACTAGAAGAAAAAGTGGAAGAAGACGCCAAACAAGCTGCACAATGAGCTACTTGGTTGTTATCTCGACTAGTCTACGAGAAGGACAAATCTATGTTCTTCGACTACAAACGGACATCAACAACAAGAGTAGCAATGCTCCACGGTGGGAAGGTTTTCGTAGATGAAAGGGAAATAGCTACCTGGGAGTCGGATTCAACAATTGCATGGTACCACGTGTGGCGTGATGCAAGATGACACGCCGAGTGTATTGCTAAGACTTTGGCATGGAGAGGAGATAATGCATGACAAGGCGTACCATATACATGTAAGATGGATCTGGAAGAATCACATTCCACGATAGCAGTAGCAGCCGTAGAATTTTTATAGGCAACATCATAATTAATCTTCACCAAAGAGCTATGGGGGGAATCCATCGCGAAGAAGGTTGTGAGGTCGACCTATTACAAACTGCTTGTTTAGAGGCCATAAACCTATCGAGCTCAAGAAGTTAAGCATTAACTGAGGCTAAGGTGCAATCATGAGAAACAACTACATGTTCGTAAACAAAGGAATTTCATGCTTTCTAAATAACCAGCAAATAGTCGCCACATTAGACGGTATATGAGATACTTCTTTATATGAAAGACTACAATCAATAAGGCTCTATATGCGAAGATAAGTGTTGGTACCTGAGGGCAGAGATCACAAACTTAAGGAATAACCAAACCAGATTGGGCGAGTCCAAGCATACTCGAAAAGTAAATGCTCGATTGTTTTCGCACACTATTGGCATATCGGGCAATTAGGACTAGGAGAGCAATTTATCTTGAAAAGATTATCCATTGTGGCAAAGGAATTAGAGATAGCTTTCCATAAAAATAGTTTAACTTTTGGTTGCGCATGAATATTATACAATTTCAATCAAAACTTTCAAATTGTCATAAGTCATAACTTCGCTCTATAACAATTTCAATTAGACATATATTTTTGACCAATAACGCTAAATGTAATGCTGAACTAATATTAAAGCCTCACGACATGTAAATTAATTGCTATGCAACAACACCAAAAACTTAATTAACTAAGACGCGTGTCGTCAACATGTGTAGCTGCCTTAGGTATATTTAAATAGTAACGACTTATTAGATGTAAGTATAGTATTGTTGTTTTGTTAAAAATTGGGTTAGTGTATGATGATAATCTTTAATATTTTACTTTAATCGTCTAAGGTCACTTTTCAAATAAAGTATTTTGAGAAGAACACTTTATTTTTAGGTAAAAAAGAACAAAGAAAAAATAATTGTGAGTTTGTTTTTGTATGTAAGAATGTGTTAAAATATAATCTTTTTGGTAAATAAAAGTTTAGGGACTAACAGTGTCATTTCTTGATTCTTAGTTTAAAGAAAATTTAGGCTCAAGTTAGACATTCTCTAAAGATGGCGGGGTGTTTGTGGATGTCGGCTTTGGATGCACGCTCTGATCTCCCTCTTCTCTCTTTAGAAAATTCTATATCTTTCTCTCTCTTGTAACCCTAATTTGAAGATCATCTTGATCTTAGATTCAGTTTGTAATAGAACAATAATCAAGTTAGATTATTGATCCACACCTGAATAGCAGTGGTGGATAGATTGATTTGTTGATTATCTGATTGAAATCAGTTGTGGTTGTTGTTCTTAATACTCAAATTAAGCTTTGAGTATTTTTTTTGTTAATAAAATTCATAATTTCTTCATGGTATCAGAGCCAGGTTGCTCTGAAATCGGTTTTTAAAAAAAATTATGGTTTCATAAAATTTAGGGATTTTTAAAATTAATCAATCAGTTTTCAATTAAAATTGTTTTTTGTAAGATATGTGGTTTAATTGCACAGATCTATTGTTATTTGTAAAAAACCCTAATTTTAAAAAATTAGGGTTTCGTGGATCTTGGTGATTATACTCTCTCTGGTTGATTGTTTGGTGATTAAGAGTGCTTAATCGTTGGATCTTGGAGGTTCTAGCTTTGATTTGCTTTAATTTTAGAAATTTAGGGCTTTGTGGATCTTAGTGATTGGGTGTGGGTTATTGCTGATTAATCTGCTAGCCCTCTTGACTAAGAGAATCAAGAGGATAGTCGGTTTGGTATTAATTTTCGCTGCATATCATTTAAAGCTCTGTAACACCTCTTTATCCCTCTCTCTTTAGTTGTTAATTGTGTCTGTCGGTCCTTGATCTGCCGTCTTGAGTGGTGTGAAAGCCTGAGAACTTCCTTCTTCCTTTATTCTTATTTGTTTTTAAATTCTTTTGTTCTTGTTTTTCATCATGTCTGTTCATAATTCTTTGCATAATTCTCCTGTTAATTCTGATCATGATGATGAATATGTTCAGGATCCTGATCCTGTTACTAGAATAAGTAAATTGGATATTAGTGACCCATTACACTTGCATCCTAATGATACTATTGCTTTAACTGTTGTTTCAATAAAACTTAAAGGAACTGAAAATTATCAAGTATGGTCTTGTGCCATGCTTTTGGCTTTAGAAGGAAAAAATAAGACTGGTTTTATTGATAAAACATGTAAAATGTCTAATACAGATGAGGTTCTTGGTAAACAGTGGGATAGGGTTAATGCAATTGTTTTGGGTTGAATTTTGAATTCAATCTCTGAGGAACTTTTCTTGGGACATATTTTTTCAAAAAGAGCTAAACATGTTTGGGAAGAAATAAAAAAACTTATGACAAGGTTGATGGGTCAATAATGTTTAGCTTACATCATCAGATTAGTACTCTTAAGCAAAATGGTTCATCTATTTCTAATTATTATCATAAGTTAAATGCTTTGTGGAAACAATATGATGTTATGATTGAATTGCCTAAATGTGTTTGCAATGCTTCTGAAAGTTTTAAGAAACATAATCAAGTTGTTGAAGTTAATGCAATTTCTTATTGGATTAGATGATTCTTATATGTAAATTAGAAGCTCTATTCTCTATATAGAGGTTTTACCTGATGTTAGAAGTGCTTATGCTACCATCTCTAGTGAGGAATCTCACAGAGTTGTTGCTGGTTCCTCTCAGAAGAATTAGGCTTCTGCTTTTGTGTCTAATGTGCCTATAAGAAATAATTTTCAAAGAAATTCTCAGAATCTGAATAATGGACCTAGGCCAAATAGTTTGAATAATAACAGGCAAAGTGGGGGTTCTGGTTTAGTTTGTGAGAACTGTGGTTTTAATGGTCATACTATTTATAGATGTTTTAAGATCATTGGTTATCCTGCTGATTTTGGTAAAAGGAAGTCTAATCAATCTTTCAAAGGGAAAAATATTTCTAATAATAATTCTGTTGGCACTAGTTCATCTTTTGGTTTACTGATGAACAAATGGCTACTCTTATTTCTCTCATCAACGACAATAAAATTAGAAAGAATGTGCGGGCCAATATGACAGGTACTTACATTAATAACAGTTCTATCTTTTATAAAAACTTTAACAAGTTTTATTGTTCAAATACTAATTTTAAACCTAAATTGGTCTATAATGGTAAAATTGTTTATTCATGGGCTAATCAACATATGACTTACACTGATAAGGAATTAGATAATATTCTTGACATTTCTCATCTTAAAATAAAAGTTGGTCATCCCAATGTGACTGAAGCTTTTATTTCTAAGATTGGAAATCTCAAACTATCTAATGGCTTAACTTTGTATGATGTTTTGATTATTCCGGAATACTGTATTACCTTGATTTCTGTTCATAAATTGGCTAAATAAAATAAGGTGATTGTTGCCTTTAATGAGAATAAGTGTTATTAATCATGATTTGAGTCTGAGATGTGTTTTGGGGACTGGTAATCAGTGTGAGGGGGTTATACTACTATAATAACCAACGTATTAAAAGTAATCAGAGTACTTTTAAGAATTTGTGGTATTTGCCTCATCATGAGTGGCATTGCAGGCTTGGTCATCCTGCAGATCCTGTTCTTAATGTTTTAAAAATTTCTTTGCAAATTGATAATAACGATAAAATTTTATATTGTGAGGTTTGTCAAAGAGCCAAGTAGACTAAAGAACTTTTTGCTTTAAGTGATCATGTATCTAGTTCTTTGGGTGAACTTGTGCATTTGGAATTATGAGGGCCTTATAAGGTTACTAGTTCTAAAGGGTTTAGGTATTTTTTAACTGTTGTGGATGATTGCACAAGAGCTGTTTGGGTATATTTGGTTAAATCAAAAGATGAAGTTTCACACTTTATAATTGTTTTCTATAACTTGATTGAGAATCAGTTTAAAAAGAAAATTAAAGTTTTCAAAAGTGATAATGAGACTGATTTTGTTTATTAATTTGTTAATAAGTTTTGTGCTGATAAAGGTATTATACATCAAACTTCTTGTGCCTATACTCCACAACAAAATGGTATTGCTGAGAGGAGACATAGGCATCTTTTAAATGTTGTTAGATCCCTTATGTTTTAGGGGGAATTCCTTTGAGAATGTGGACTGAATGTATTCTAACTGCTACTTATCTTATTAACAGGCTCCCTTCTTCTGTGCTAAATGTAAAATCTCCCTATGAGATGATATATAAGAAATGTCCTACCCTCTCTCACTTAAGAGTTTTTGGTTGTTTATGTTTTGCTACCATTGTTAATAACAGTGACAAGTTTGGTAGTAGATCTGAGAAATGTGTTATGATAGGGTATTATAGTGTT
>BQNB010104161.1:2279-23878 GCA_026074375.1 Tanacetum coccineum
GCAACAACACTAGGAGAAGCAATCTAGGGAGTAATACATGATTAAATAAACATAATCTTTTATTATATTGTTATCACCAGTAGCTTAGTTTATATTTAGTTTATTAGCTAAAACCAACCAATCTCTCAACCATATGATTTACCTGCTTTCATAAAATATAAAAACATAAAAATAATCTTCTCTCAACCCTTAGAATTCTGTTAGACCGTGATCAAGCCTTCCCAACCTATTTCTCGAGTGAACGATAACAACCCCCCGAGTCTTGCGTATACTACTACTTCAACGATTAGGTGCTCTGCCTAGGGAGTTGTAAAACTTCATGTAGAAGTCTAACGACGACCTCATCAAGTTTTTGGCGCCGCCGCCTAGGGAATAGTTAGGTTTTAATCATAGTTTAGCTTAGTTCTACTCGCTTGAATCCTTTCAAGTGAGAATTTAATTTCTGTATATTAGCTTTCTCGTAGTCTATCATTTTCTTTGTGCCCTTTGTTCGTAACATTTGTAAATTTATAAATTATAATGAATAGGTATGGTTATTATAGCGTAGGTAGGTTTGATATATTCTTCTGTAATCAACTCTTGGTTTTCCAACAACATCAAGATGAATCTCTCTATGATTCATAGACTCGTTTCAAAGATATAATCCGAAAAGTCCTAAATCATAGCCTTAGTATATGGACCCTAATTGAAATCTTTCTTAAACATCTCGACTCGTTATCCCATCATATCATCAATTTTATAGCAGAAGGGATCTTAGGAAGTTTAGTGATATAGAAGCATGGTATACCATAGAGGATTGTGCCAAATATGATAAGAAAATGTAGTAACCCAACAAACGCTATTTCTGATGAAACAATAACAAATCAAAATGCTCAAATAGTTGGGGATGATATGGTTTGGGTACAGGTACCTAGGCGCATGGCATGGTTAGATTATGATGAGCATGTAGATAGCCTAAGTATGATGGATAATGAGGTAGGAGTTACAAGCCCTAAGAGTACCACACAAACCCTACCGTCGTTTGAGGAATACACACTGCCCATGACTTACCCAGAAGAAGTAGAAAAAACTTTAGGAACCCTGATAGAGGTAGAACCTTTGAACGAAACAAAAATAAAGGAAGTAGGCGTGAATTGTAATCACAACACTCCTCTTAGTTCTAGGAAAGTTCCTAGTTTTGACGGACCAGAGCCTCAACCTTTACTCAATAGTCCATCCTTAGATGTAAGTCTAGGAGATGTAATAGGCCCCAAACCACCCATCAAACCACATAGTCCGGATAGTTCTAGGATGAAGGTAGTAAATTATTTAACAACTCAAACACCGCCTTCACCTCACGTGGCAAATTCCCATCCTAAGGGTGTGTATAGTTATTATAACCCAGGTATAAATGATCCTAAGAGACATTATGGATTTAAACCGGGTTTATTAGAAAAAGTGTATCCCTAGGTGTTGATATTTCAAATTGGGAGATGTTTAATGATGATCGACGATTAGAATCTAAGGAAGTTTCTCCTCTAGGAGAAGAACTTAGTTTATTCGATAGGCCAAATGAAGTAGAGAGAGGTAGAATTCTAGAAGCACGCCGTTTAGAGCATATTCTTCAACAACAAAATTCTCAACATATGGCTCCTTCTCATCACGATGGTTTGTACCGTTACTATCACCCGCACTTGAACTCAAGTGTAGGGGAACCCTCCCCTTTATCTGTTAAACAAGGGTAGATTCAGGCTGGTGACTCAAACAAAAACAAGTATTTTTTAGGAGGCAACCCAATATTTACTTTTATCGCATATTAGGAGTGTCTTGTGTGTTTTATTTCTTCATAGTTTGTTTATTATGTTTGAGTTAGTTTGTAATCATGCTGTTAGATATTAGAAAAAGACTCGGTCACCCCGTGTAATGTATTATTTATCGTAGCTCGTAGTTTAACATTTAATGTGTAATGTTCGGTAATGGGTTGGGTTATTAAGCCCAACGTGTAAGCCCATACCATAGCCCAAGGGCTGATTTTGTAAGCTACTATATAAGCCTCTTCTATGCCTTAGAAGAAGTGGTTAGTCATTTCATTTTACAAGTTATACTTTCTCTTACTAGAAAGCTTTTCTCTCCCACTTTCTCTCTCTAGACTTGGCTAATCCATCTATCTTCCATTGTGTTATGATTTCCAATATCCTACCATTGGTATCAGAGTTCATGGGATGATTAGATAGTTTGTGTGTGCGTTTTAGTGCTTGGTTTAGATCAAAAGTTGAGTTTTAGGAGGTCTTAGCTCTTGTTCTTGAGTTTCATTGATTTTTACGTTTATGGTGTTAAAATTCATGTTTTTGTAGTTGCTATAGCCTTTTAGTACTCATTTGTGCAAAAGAATCCAAGTCAAAACGTTCAAAAGGGTGATTTTAAGGTGTCTTAAGGTGTAAAATTTCATATTTCAACGAGCGGTTTGGTAATCTGCTTGGAGTTTATCGTAGCGGTTTGATCTACTGTTCTGGCGGTTTGTCAGGAAAGTACACTGTTTTGACGATTTGTCAGATTGTACACTGTTCTAGCGGTTTGTCATTTCTGACAGCGGTTTGTCTTATTAGGCAGAGGTTTGTCAGTAGCGGTTTGTCCTCTAGTGTAGCGGTTTACTAGTAGCGATTTGGTAATTATAGTGGTTTGATCTGTAGCGGTTTACAGGTTTTTGAAGACTTTTTCTCATAGCGATTTGGGAAACAAACCTCTACCAATTTCATTTCTTGGTAGCGGTTTGGTGTTTCTTCTTTATAGCGGTTTACCATTTCTTTCTAGTAGCGGTTTGGCAGATTAACTTAGTAGCAGTTTACCACTAGTAGCGGTTTATAGATAGCGGTTTGTTACACGTTTTGAAGATTTTTCTCAAGGTCTTTTGGGAAACAAACTTCTGGCCATTTTTCTTCGTGGTAGCGGTTTGGTATAATTTCTTCATAGCGGTTTGACAGTAGCGGTTTGACAGTAGCGGTTTGAGGACTAATCCAACGGTTTGGTACACTGTTTGGAATTTGGACTATTTTTCAAACTTGACAAATGTAACAAACTCAAATAATAAAACACTTAAACAAACATCACCACTTTTAACATACAATCTCTAATCATTGTTCGATCAACTTAAATCATTTCACAATCAATTAAGATGGCTAATCTTTCAGAAGATATCCAATGTGTCGGTTTTGATACCCGACCACCTATGCTTGATAGGACTGACTTTGCATCATGGCAACAATGTATTCGATTGTATTGTCAGGGTAAAGAGAATGGGGTGAACATCTTGAAGTCTATTGATGAAGGACCTTTTCAGATGGGAACATTTCGGGAAACACTTGCTGAAGGGAATGAAGGTGCCTTACATCTAGGTCCAGAACGACCTCGAGTCTATTCTGATCTTTCACCTGAAGATAAGGAGAGATATAACGCTGACATTCGGCCAACAAACATTCTAATTCAAGGGTTACCAAAAGACATCTACACCCTTATCAATCATTACACTTATGCAAAAGACATTTGGGATAATGTGAAGATGCTCTTGGAAGGTTCTGAATTAACAAAAGAAGATAGGGAATCACAACTGTATGATGACTTTGAACACTTCCGTCAGAACAAAGGAGAAACTATTCACGACTACTATGTCCGGTTTGCCAAACTCATCAACGACATGCGGAACATCAAGATGACCATGTCTAGAATGCAGTTGAATTTAAAGTTTGTTAATAACATGTTGCTTGAATGGGGTAGATTTGTAATAGCCATGAAACTGAATAGAGGATTGAGGGACTCCAACTATGATCAGCTGTATGCTTATCTGAAGCAACACGAAGCACATGCCAATGAGAACAAAATGATGTTGCATCGATTCACTCAACACACTGTTGATCCTCTTGCCTTGATGTCGAATGTTTCACATCAGCAGTACTACTCATAATCATCTACAACTCCACCATCCACATATTTTCATATTTTTTGTAGATCAGTCGGGTTTACTTTTAACTTAACTTTTTGAGCTAATTTCGGTAGTCATAGAAATAATAATTTAAGTTAAAACAGTCACAAAATAAATCTAAGTGTTAACGTTCAAGCAAGTGTTATGTAATTATAGGAAGATAATTATTTACTTTGCGCATTAATTTTATTGTGTCACGTAAAGTTTTGTTTCACACATAAAAATAGTTAGAACACTCGGAAATACCTTATACGATTAGACTCAAACCCATTACCACTTTCTATTCCTAGAACAAAATTATACAATCTTTTGTATCATATATCTATAAGGGTGACGGTTATGGTTAAACATAACACAAACATAAGACAAACATTATATACTCTTGGATATTAACCACTTAAGTACACCTTAATCCCATTATACTAGAAATTTTTATTTTGGGGTTAATCAATTGTACCCTAGCTCTAATCCTAGGCGTCCAATGGGGTGGGAAGGAGCAAGATCACTTACATACACTTACAACATGTACCCTTAATCCATAGCTTACCATAGTTAGTTTAAGGTTATATATTTAGTTAGTTTAAGGTAAGAAATACTTAAACAACTAGCACACTTTGCCTTTGTATCCTATCAATAAACACGAACACGGACCATTGTGTAATTCACATAAAATCTAACAAAATCTTAGTACAACCTAAGACTAATTCTAAAGGAAGTACTTGCTAAATCTTATACAAGATTGTATTTTATGTTTTCCCACCCTCTTTTGGCCACTCGTCAACTAAATAATAATAACAAACCTTTGCAACATGAGATCTTCGGATAATAACCATCTTGGATTCCTCTTTGCTATTTGATACCAACGGCTTGCATACCCTTAACAAACCGTAAGATTTTTTCACTTCTAATAATTATGTACAATTAACTTGCATTAAAGAATGTATTATGGACGGTATAGCAAGAAACATTTTGAGGTTAAACTAGGAATACCATATAAAAACCACGTAGATAGGTCACGGTTTGGATTTGGTTAGGGATAGTGAGCTAACTAACCTTAAGCTTTATTAACCCACTCCTTTTTGGCAAATCACTTCTTACAATCATTAACAACTCTCTTAAGCAAAAACCACTTTACTTCTCGCATTAGTTTGGGTCATATCTTATAACGAACCCAAAACTCACTTTGTCAGTCACTTATAAGCATATAGGAAATACTTGGATTTCGTTTACGGGACATAGCGGGTAACGAGCCTCGATACCGGATCTATTTATTAAGTCTTGAGCTTAGGGTTTGATTTATACTTCGGGTATAACACATCGCAGGTTTCCTTCCTATCAGTTCCAAACTCTAAACCAAGACACTAGGGACGCTTTGTAGTGGTACCTAAGCTCTATGCATGTTCATTCATATTTGTTCTTTGGTTGTTAGTCGAATTGGTCACGTTAGTTTGTAGATAACGAACTAACGTGAGCTTGTGCATGCAAAATGCAAAGCATACTTGTTATACGCATGTACATGTGTGTATTATTATCCTTGTTGGACGGGGCTAAAGATGTCTACATATATAAATAGACTTAACAAGACTAGGGCTTATACTGTTTTCATTAAAACGAATTGCACGAAAAACCACAGTAAAACATTTCATGAAAATAGTAATGACGTGGACCTTGGGTCGATGTATACTAACTAATAGAACGATTGCATGTGATAAACACGACTCATATGTAAGCTAAACGAATTTGTTTTGGTGCTAGTTATATACACTAAGAATTGTTCATCAACTTATTCTACTTTTCTTCATCATTATACGGGGACATTTTTTCGTCTTTTTACATTACTTTTTATCTCAGTAAGTCATAACTAAAGTAGACATGCTCAAACAAATATCTATGGCATCCTGTCTTATATATGTCCAAGCAGAAATCACATCTATGTAAAGTTCTTATATCATATCCTTATACAACGTACCACATTCTATATGGACCATTCGCAACGTTATATCAAAACGGTCTTTAAAGCGTTATCTAGTTTACCTCTAAAACCTAATTCTGAAAGATAACATCTAAAGTGAATGCACAAGATATAAATCATATTTTACAAGTAATATAACCTTATAGGAATTATAATTTATGTTTCAAAAGGAATAAGGTAAAGTCTTCCTAAAAAAGTCAAAATGTACCAGTCCTTAAGCATGATCTCTAAAAAAGCGTTTTACCTCCGTTTTTCTTCTATGTCTTCACCACCACATTAAGAATCTAATATTACTAATTTTACAATGTAGAACTGTAAATATTCTATTCATAAGCTTTCTTACTCTTTTTTCTACTCAAACCCTAATTCTAAAATCCCTAAACCCTAAAAACTAGTAGTTCTAAAACCATGACCTGTTTCTGGCTTTTATCATTTGTTACCCAAAACCCCACACTCAAATACAGTTGTATAGAACTTTATTTAGATACTCATATAAATCCGATTCAATACATTATTTCATCCATTACTTCATCATTTTATTCATTTATTAGTAAATACATATCCTAGAAACCCTAAATGTACCTAATTGGTTCATTTAACCCGTTTACTTGTTTTAAACCATTCTAATCCCAAATAACCAACCAAGGGCCATTATAAACTCATAAAATGAGTTTACAAATCATTATCTATCATTAACTTGGCAATGTACAAGAAATCAAAGCCTAGAAAACCTTAACGAATCCAGAAAACCCTAATTATGCCCTAATTGTAACTTTGACCCGTTTTCTCAATTTCAAACCATTATAACTTAAACCAACGACCAAACTTCATTAATAATACTTTATATAAGCCCTAGGATTTGTATTCCATCATTCCTAATCAAGAGTATGCAAAATATAAGCCAAGAAAGTCAAGAAAACCCTAAATGAGCCCTAGTTGAACCCGTACTCCCATTTCTTCAATTCTAATCCGTTTTAACCCAAACGAATTGCTAATCTTTGCTAATTACTTTAATCCCAGACCTTAACAACCTATTTCATCATTCCTTAATCATTTATAACACAATGTACCTTGTTAAAACATTTGAAGAACCCGTCGAACCCAAAATAGACCCGGTTTACTTCTATGACCATTTTGACCCCTCTAAATTGCTACCAAGTCCAAATAACCAATGTGAACCTCTTCTAGAATCATAGTAGCTGCTTACAAGCACCTCTCTTCAAAATATCTTTCATTTATATTGTTTAAAAATCACAAGAACTTCTTGTTCCTTCTAGTGCTTAGCCGCGGCAAAGAAAGAGGGCAACACCTCACCAAAGCTACTCCTTAGCTTATACAACTCATATAATAGCTTCTCCACATCCCTAACTAGACCCTCTATGTGTCAAAACCAGATCATAAGCTTTGCTTACTCCTTGCTACTTCAAATGGGTATAAATAGGAGCATAATGTCTTCATTTTTCTTCATCCCCCACTTCCTCCTCTATAACCCTTCATAGTAGCAACTCCTTGCTCAATATGAATTCTAATAGATCTTAAGAAGTCTCAAGTACAGAAAGGAAGCAAAAGAAACCAAGAAACGAAGCCCGAGAGTCGTTACTCTAGCCGTACGAAGCCGAAAGTCCCGATTCTGACCCGTTTCCAAGCTATAAGCTCAAACCAGGTTCTCTAAGCTTATATTCTGCTCATGTAACGTCATAATGTTCATATGTTCTTGCTAAAATCATAATATAAAGCTTTGATCTCAAAAACTTAAGTGTTATGCCTTTTTGATCCAAAACCGCTAATTTCATGTTTTTACTTAAACTATGGGTTAAACTTGTAAACTTTTGTTATAATCAATCCTAATAAGCTATTATAATGTAAAAATAAGTATTTGATAAGTTATAAGAGAATTTGACCTGAAAACCCGCGCGTTTACGTTTTGAAACCCTAATTTGACCCGTTTTGCTTCCTAGCTTAATGAATCGTTAAATTAAACTTATGTTGTGTTAAATCTTCATATTTTAGTTTATTATAACTTATAAATGACTATTGAAATGTTAAATTAAGCTTGCATGGCAATTTGGACATGTTTTGTAATTATAATCCATGCAAGGGGTATATATCGTAAATTTCAGAAACTTATAACTAAAAGGACTAAAAGTGTCATTTTATCAAAGTTATAACTATAGGGGTCTATTATGTCACTTTTTAAAGTATAAGGTTTACTTGGTATATCAATAAAAGTTGAAGGACCAAAGTCGTAAAAATGCAAACCCCAGGGTCTAAAATGTAACATTTTGAAAAAGTGTAAAATCATATCCAAAACATTATATGTCATAACTTTAATTAACGCTCCTCGTGCTTAACATTTCCAGATATTGAATAAAATGCTTAAAACTGCTTATGTTATAATCCTTATATCATTCATCATCGATGTGCTTTCAAAAATCATGTCCCGGATCCTAATCATACCACAATACTAGGGAGCTTCATATTAAGAAGTTTCATCTTGGTATTACGTTCTTCCTGAGTTGTTGGGTTTAATGATTCAAAGTCCCTAGCCCACAAACGTTTACAGAATGACCTTCTAAACAGATGGCCCGAACGGTGTTATGATAATTTTTATATCAAAACCAACATCGATATCCAAAAACTTATATATACAATCAAACTAAGACTTGCCATATATTAACCCAGGTTGTCTGTGATTGCCGTGTTGAAGCCGTTACTTTCATTCCCTATACATTAGCTATCAATTTCCCTATAACTGTTCAGGTGAGTTCATAGCCTCGCATTTCAATCTTTTTATAAACCCGCGAGGGAATCATGCTATAAACATGAATGCCAATTATTTTCTACATAGCTGTATTAATTTACTATTGCCTAAGTAACTGCTTTGCCTTTTAATTCCCTAATATAATCTGAACCGTTAATTACACTCCGTAGTAACGCGAAGATGTGAATAGATCATTTGGCTGGTTCCTCCCCGTTGGTGTACCCAGTTACGTGTAACCAATTGCACATCATTAGAAATCACGCGAATATTTTGGCAAAGGTGCCCGCACGGGCAATATTATCATTATAACCTAAGGCATCGGATTCATGAGATAATGGCAATAATAAATTATGTTTTCAATACTGGGTGTATATCAATGTAACCCAAATATCGCATTTGTATTCAAATTATATTACTTAAACCTATGGATTTCACTCAACCTTTGTGTTGACTTTTTAGCATGTTTTATCTCAAGTAACTAATGGCACGGAGTGGCGAGGACATGACGATGGAAAAACCGTTATCATTCAAACTTTATTGTATAGATTTTGGGAACCTCTCATTTGTAAAAACTCTGAAGAAATAATGAATGATAACTTATTTTCATAAATGACTCTTTTTGATTTGTTTTCTATGATTATGACTGTTGTACCCTTGAAGTAATACCCCAGATTAGCTTCCGCTGCTATATGTAAAAATAGGGGTGTTACAAGGGGGGGAGGAGGGGGTGAATACGTTGTATTTTATATACTTTAATCTTTCATATCAAATAACAATCAAGTGTGACACAATATGAAAAACATCAATAATCGGTCTACAACAACTATATATAGTAGACATCATTCAAGTAAAGGATGTTGCAACAATACAAACCTAAATATATTATATAAGCACCAAGCCATGAAACAAACCTAATGAACACAATATAAACAAGAAGTCACACAAACATAACCACAATGCAAATATAAGTGTAAAGCAATAAATGCAAATATAAAGGTAAAGCGATAAGTAAAAGAAAGCGCAAATCGAACACGATGATTTATAATTGTTCGATCATGAAGCTCCTCTTCACCATATTCCACTCCTCGAGTCCCCAACTCGAGAGTTACTTCACTAGTCAACAAGCTCCCTTCACGGTGAAGAAAACATTACAACGTTGCTTACAATATTTTCTAATACTAAGCTAAATGTCGAGTCCTTCTTCGGGTACAACCAAACCCGTTATATTTGTGGCCTAACATAACAAACTATTATGTCACTTACAATGTTTTCTGAAACTAAGCTAAATGTCGAGTCCTTCTTCGAGTACAACCAAACCCGTTATGTTTTATGGCCCAACATAACAAACCCTGTGTTTTAAGGTCTAACCACATAAACCATCTAACCTCTAATCTAAGTGATGTATAATGATGATACAATGTGAGATCCAAGACATAGTTTTCAAATGGATATAAGTGCCTAATCTAAACATCAAGAAATCTAAGCTTGATAAGATTGAACTTTTATTGATAAGAAGCCGTCAAAGGATGAAGATAACAAGTGCACTACTCTTGTTGTAGTGGATCTTCATATGTGTGTAGATGGCAAGATCTCTAAGCTTGCTTGGATGGATCATCAAGTAGAAATGTGCTTACAACAAATGAGAGTTACAAGCATTATGATCAAAGGTTAATTGTGGTTTTAAGGGTGTAAAATATGTGTTAAACATGAGAGAAAACCGGATCTAAGTGTGTGAAAAAATTGGTTTTTAAGTGTGAAAATGAGCCACTATTTATAAGCAAGAAAACTGCCAGACAAAAAGTGACGATTTCTTTATATATAAGGGAATCATTCCTATTTAAGGAAACCATCGGTGTATTTAAGGGAACTGTCCGTACCAGACAGCTGAATTTTTGTGTCTTTTGTGGTTGCATGTAAATCTTGTCAAAATCTTTCTTCTAGATAGTTGTTTCAAATTTCAAATTCAAATTTAACATTTTATTAAAACAAATTTTTTACTTGTAGAAAAATAAAAATGCAATTGTCCTTTGGAAAAATGTTTGTATACATTAAAATGTAATGTGTATAAAAAATATTTCTTTGATCCTAAATCAAGTTTTACGGTACCTTTATTTTTACCTTAATATTTACGTCAAGTCGAAATTTATAGAAATGTTTAGTCAACTTTTACGTAGTGACACCAACATATTATTTATAATTTGTTAAATGGTTTGATCATAATGTAATATAACAAACATATTCAAACTTATGCTGAAGCATACTTGACAAGTCAAGAGAGGTTGATGAATGTATGCTTTGATGATTTGTGGTTACGTTATGTATTACAAGTTACATGTTTGTCATCACCAAAACACAAAGAGACTGTATATGTAACACCCCACACGAGAACGGGTCAAATGTCACAATTATGGCATCAAATAAACGCAAGTGAAAGACTTAATTTATAAATTGGTTCAATAAAATTCACCAAGAATACTTAGGAATAATAGGTCTAGAACAAGATGACCTCCAAACGAAAATAAATTCAAATGCGTAGTCTAAACAAAAGAAAATTCCAAAATCCAAAGTCTAGGGAATTATAATTAAAATGTGAAAAGCTATCATCAAGTCAGTCCACAAAGAGCTCCTAAGAACTCTTCACTCATAACCCAACTTCCCTCTTATTAAATGTCGTGGAGAAAAGAAAAGCAGCTGAGCTAAAAGCTCAGTGAACATATATAAACAAAACAGATAGATCAAATGATGAAAAGACTAATAAGCTAAATCCTGGACCTAATAAGCTACAAACAACTTAATATTAACCTAATAAGCTAGTTAAGACAAAAACTGAACAAAAACTTATGACAATAAGTTAAAAATCTCAAATAAGCATTGTGATACAACTGTTATCCAAATAGTCCCTGGAGGCAACTTTAAGCTTATTTTAAGATAAGCTAATGGATCCTTATGACAATTAAGCTTATACTACTTTAAACCTTGGCCAAAAAGCTACTAGAAACAGGTCTTAAAACCTATTTTGAAAAGAAAATAGACAAAGAAAAGCTATTTGAAAACAGCTTATTGACTCAGTACATGTTGAATGAACTTTTGTTTTTCAAAAGACAAACTGCTGAATTTGAGCTTAAAAACAGATAGCTTAATTAACTTTTAAAAGCAAAATAAGCTGAAATAGATCTACTATTACCTAAAATCTACTTATGAACAAAATTTGAAATTCTAAAAACTATCTTTACCTGTTGATTTTTAAACTTGAAAATGGCTTATAGGTTATATATGACTACTAATGTAGTTTGCAAAATTCTAACCACTACTTGAATCCTACAAGTGCAGACTTAAGGAAATTATTTTAATCATCATTTAAAGACTAAAAATAAGAGCAAAAAGAGTAACAAACTTAACTGGAACAAGTTTGAGCTTATATTGCTTATACAACTGAAATAAAGCTAACATATGCTAATTACTACTAATAAATAGAAAACTAGATTTAAAACCTATAAGCACCTAATTCCTTATCTTATAAACCAAGAGATGGAATTTGAATTGACTCCAAAGGATAAAATGGCCTCAAGCAGTACTAACTTGAGTTAGTACTGCTTGACCCAAACACCCCTTTAAAGTCATTAAATCCATATTTAGCTTATGAAACTAAGAATTAATGAACACAACTCAAATACCAGATGCTAAAAAGCTTCTAACAGACCTATTGGACAGGTTTCAATAAGCAAATAAGCAGCTACAACAATCCTTACAACTATGCTATTATATTTTTGGATTTTTGACAGATTTTATAGAATGACAAGCAAACTAAGATCTAAATTAACTAATTTACATATTAAGCATTAAACAACTAATATAAGTAGAGATAAGCTAGATTTAACACAATTAAGCTACTACAAACAGATTAAGCTAAGCAATAAGCAAAATTATTTTATAATGCAGTTTTAAAGCTATAAAAGAGAATTTAAAGAAACTTACAATAGCCTTTGCTCAAACAAGGCTAAATAAGCTCGAGGAGCTACTCTACAAGCTCCAGCTTATACAAGGATAAGCTGATATGGTCTTGGAAGCTCATCCATTATTGGCTTCCCTTCCACAAATAAGCTGAGGTAAATTTGGAGTGATTTTTGAGTAGGAATAGCTCAACTAAGCTTTTGAGAGCTTAGTTGAGTAAATAGCAAACTTAAGAGTAGATTAGAGCTTATGAAACAGTTTAAGAGCTTATTAAACCATATTTTTCTTAAAAGTAGATTTATGAAAGAGTAATTGCACAAATAGAAAACTTAAATTCTTATTGATAATAAAGCTGAGTACAAGTTGAAATAGAGATTACAATAAGCTGAAAACAGAATTAAAATTACATTTGAAATGAAAATTTCATAAGCTAAAATTTAAAAACTAATTTAAGCTACTACAAACTACTAACAGAAAAAGAAGATGATCTGTGATTGAAGAGAGCCTTGTATTTATAGGGAGATATGGATGCTTCTAGGTCTTCACACGCTCCCCTTGGTCTTAATCTCAGCCCTTGAATACTCTCTAATCATTGGATCCTTCATTTTGGCCGTTTGATCAATTTCCATCACACGGATTGCCAAGCTGGCAATCCCACTCTTTGGGAGTGAGTGTGTTTCTTTTAGCTTGATTTCAGTGTAAAATTTCCCTCAAAGTGTGTTTGTTTACATCCCACGTGTCATTCCTTGTCCCAATTGACCAATCAAAGGCTGTTGATGACGTTTCTTTTGCTGAGTTGTAAGCTTAGTACTTGGAATCTTGAGGCCACGTTGGATTGAGTGAAGGAGTGGATTTTACCCTTTTGATTTGAAGCAGGGTGAAAACGAGGAAGAAAGGTGAATAGTAACTTCACCTTTGGCGCCTTTTTTTTCCTTTTATACGTTTTGTGTTTGACCCAGCTTAAACAGGCGTTGACTTGGGCCATGGAAAGGATTTGGGCTTGATTTATTATCTTAGGCCATGGTTAAAGGGTTTAAGGGTTTTGGTTATTAAGAGTTAACGACCGTTAGCTATTTAATAAAAATGACTAACGGTGTTAGTGATTTAGGGTTTTTGGTGAAATTTGATTTAACATTAAGGGTTATTTGGGTATTTTAAAGGTTTTGTCTTTTGTGGGTTGACCATTGTTGACTATGGGTTGACTTTGTGTTGACCAAGGTTGACCATTTGACCTTTGCTAGAAACTCCCGGCTCTTGTGCACTCTATCCGTGTCGTGTTCGTGTTTGTTCGGTTTTGACCATTTTCTTGTAATTTTTGCAATATCCGTACCTACACATCATAAATGACAAAACAAGCAATATACAAGCATAATTTTCATAAATTGATCATTTTAGGGTCATTTTTGGTATAAAGAGGATATGTGATTTCTCACATATCTGCACTTGAACATGACAGTTTAAGTCTCAGTCCCCAAAGTCAAGAAAATATTCCTCAAGCAGCTGAGACTGTAACAACGTCAAATGATCTGGATTTGCTATTTAGTTTGATGTTCGATGAATTACTCAATGGTACTTCAATTGTGTCAAAGTCTTTCGCTGAAAATGCTGCTAATGCTCTTGATAAACGTCAACAACAAAACACAACTCCATCTACAACAACCATTGTTGTAGATACACCTCTATTGATTATTCAAACAACACCTGAAACTACAAATCAAGCACTAACTCAAGCACCAACTGTCACTGCTACTGAGAACATCATGTGGAAACTAGAAGGGGGGTTGAATAGTTTACATGTTTGTTTTACGGTTTAAAAGTTTACTTTCAAAAATATATAGATTCGAGTTATATGTACAATCAAATCACAATATGACCAAGCAATAACTATCTAAATGAAAACTAGATAACAACAATAATAATGTAAAGAGATGAGGAGAGAAACAACCAAACCAAGACACCGAGATTTTATAGTGGTTCGGCAACGAAGCACATCTTTGCACTACTCCACTCCCCGAGTATCCGACTTGTGATTTCACTATATCAACAAGCTCCCTTTAGGCGGAGAAAACCGTTTACACGTCGCTTACGTTATTTTCCGACACTAAGCTAAATGTCGAGTCCTAATCTTAGCTAGAACCAATCTACCACTTTACAAGATATACACACTCACAAGATCTACACTATCAAAACTACACAAAATCTTATTCACACAAATACACAAGATAAATACAATAGAGGTTTGGTACTTAGAAGAAAAGAGGAGAGATCACTAATTAACACTTTGTTTCTTGACGAATACGAGTGTTCTTCTCTTGCACTTGAATGAAAGGGAAGAGATGAGAAAAAGAGATTAGATGACTTGAAACAAGATCTAAGTATGTTAGTGATCAAGAGTTTTAGTGAGAGAAAGAATGTTTAGAGAGAGAAAGAAAAGACTAAAAACTTTCGTGTAAAGAGGAATGAATTTTCTGCTGGGAATGGAGCAGTATTTATAGGCAGGGAATCACAACGGTCATCTGGTGGCGGTCCCTTATATATAAGGGGGCCGCCTCGGGCCTATAAGGGAGGCCGCCACTGTAGAACTACGCTCCCTTTTTGTCTTTTTTGTGGTGAATGTTGCTAACTGTTAAGGAAACTTCTATTTTGGGGAGAAAATTATGAATTTCAAATTTTTGTAGTTTTTATAAGAAAAATTTATTTTAATTAGAAGAAATATCATTTCTGTAAATGTATTTTTGATATAAATATATCTGTTTTGTAGAGTTAAAAGTAAGGATAGTAAGATAGATAAAAATATTTTCTTGATCACTAATTAAGTTTTATTATTTTGTTTGGTTCTATACCTTGAAGTGTCATAATCTTAGAAATTGAATTTTACATTTAGATAATTTGTAACGTTTATTTTTTATTGTAAAGTTTTTACATTTTGTTATTATCAATTAGTTGTAGAGGTCGACAAATATAAATAACGTTTTGTTAGACATTATTTGTATTAAACAATCTCCTCCATTTTCGAATTCGACTGAAGTAAATAACTCCGCAGCATACCCTCTGGAGTAGTCTTGAGATATGTCTAGCAGATAAATTAAAGATGTCAGAGACTCATATTATACAATGAGCACTGTTTGCAGTTTTATCGAATTGTCAAGTCTCCCACTTGTTTGTTCGAGTTTTCTAAAAAGATCTAATGAATCCTGTCAGTTCGAGAACTTATTGCTTAGACGCAAGAATTGACAAATCAATCAGCTCTGTCGCACGTGGTCTCTAGTGTCCACCTGCACTAATATCGAGCGCGCCGCTCACACTCTACTTTGTATGGGCTCTGTACGTAGGCGAATACTAGATCTACTAAAATAAACAAAATCCATTATTAGGTTCACGCTACACTACTAACGAGCTTGTGTGTTCCTCTACTCAGAATCAAAGGTCTAGGACAGTGTTAATGAGACAAGTCAGAAGTATTTACTATGGACTACATCGCGTCTATGCCTTGATCTTGTAACAAAAATGCGGTTGTTGCAACTTCTTCATAACCATCATGACAAACTCCATAACACCAGAACATCGTAACTAGGTAAGACTTCGATATAGACTCAACATCATAATAAACCAATACTGTTCAAAGATAACTTTGATCGCACACCCCCGCGCCGCCCCCCCTAATAGCACCGCTAGCTACGCGTGCACCTCGGAGAGAAGTCCCTGATTTCCTGGCTGACACGATCACTTCTGTTTCGAATCATTCTCAATCTCCGAAAGTAGTAATAATCTTTCTTCGACCTACTATCATATAAGACATTGATCTTACACTCTAGTTCCGTAGCCTCTTAGAACCAACAATCGCTGTCCCAGGAAGCTTTCCCGCACCAGCTTAATCAATCAGCATTCGTAGCAGAAATTATTTTAGGCTCGTCCCTCTATTAATGAGGTAATGATTAATCTAAAGAGGACATCAAGAAACGGGCTTGGGTATGATACACCATCTGTACTAGTGGATAGGAAATACGGGGTGCCTCCGACGCCCGCCGCGAGAGGGAGCTTACAGGGCGCGCTATCCGAGAGACCGACCGCGGCTGAGATAGTGATAACAGATTGCCTATCTCTCATTATCTAATAAAGAAATGGAATTGTGTCTACGAAAACTTTCAACAATGACAAAAAAACTTGAGTAAAATTTTCAACTGAGCATAGACAAGGCATGAATTTATGGTTGGTGTGGTTGAGAAGGTCGGTGCATGAGTGTAGGCATTAGATAGATGATTGTTTGAATCAAGAATGGTGGAAATGTTGTGGAGTTGGTTAATCATTTGATCTCTTAAGGGATTGTAAAATGGTGGTGAAGGAGATTGTAGTGACCCCATCTTGGATCGTATCGAGGCCGGTGAATCATTTCTGGGAAGGGGGTGATGATTTGGATTGGATGTTTTGCGTTTCCATAATTGTCTAACCGACATCTGGATTTATATGAGAGATGGTAATGGTGGTTTGAGCAAGACATTGATAAGGAAGAGAAGGAGAGTTTAAAGGAGATGAAGTTGGTAGTTGAAGTATGAAGTTGGGTATTAAATATTGAGAAAGATTGGATAAAGTGGCAAAGCATAGTTTAGGAAGAAGTGCCAAATTTGGTTTGCCAAATCTGGGATTGACAGCTTGAGATGTAGGGTAGGGAGGGTAAGATACTGAAAAAGTGAAGAGGTAAACTCAAATTTTTCTTTCCCTCCTGGTGGCGGTCCCATATCACCAGGCGGTTCCAAATATATTAGGGTGTCGCCGGGTATATAAAGGGGCTGTTTTCTGGAGGCAAGAAGATTTCCAGTTTTCTCTTTTTCTTATGTCTAGTGATTTAGGCTTTTACCAATATTCGTAGATGTCAGAGACATAGTTCAATTTTAGTCAATATTTTTTAAATATGAACGGTTTATATGTTCGTAGGAACTGATCAATAGTCATTGTAGCAATGTAGTGGCATTTCCTTCTCATGTTATAATCTAAAATTTGCTGTCATAGAGAAAGTTTATAGAATTGTGTGAGATTATTCAAGTCAGAAGTGCAAATAAAATTTGCTACTCATAGTCCTATATTATGAGTGAGGAGAAATATAATGTATTAAACACGCCACCCGCCCCACCGCCCACCCCCCCCCTGATAATAATAATAATAATAATAATAATAATAATAATAGTTTTGCCAACACGTTCATTTTCGTTTTCCACCCATTATGTTCTTGAGAGCTTGTCAAATTTACCTTAACCCTTCCCGGTGAGCATCTCTTTGTTGGGTTTAAAGATTAATAGTTTCAGAGAGATGGGTATTCAAGTAGTGACTTTCACGAGGAGGGTTTGGAGTGACTTTAGGGATAACATTAGATTAAGAAGAGACATTTTGGGAAGGTGAAGAGGACGAGTTGTAATGAAATGAGTCATCATCATTTTCATCAACTATGGCATCTAGTGAAAGAGATGAAGAGGGATGATTTTAAGTGGTGGAGGAGGAGCTAGCATTTGACTCACGAGGTCTTTTCTTGCCTTGATCCGCTCGCGTCTTTCACTCATAATGAGGAGCGAGCGGATGCATGGCTCGATCATGTGCGAGGTAATGATCGAATGCTAGTTCAGGAGAGATAGACACAATATGCTTGAACAATCTAGTCAAAAGCATTCCATAAGGTAAAAGTTCCTTTGGTTTGCTTCGAGTCTTTTCCAGTCTTTTGAGAATGAAAAATGCTAGATTGTAAGGAGTAAAGGTCTCAATGCAATAAAGCATGTGACAAAGATAAGTGAAGACATGATCCCTATGTCCTCCTAGACAAATGGCATTTTCATGAATAATGTCAACCCAAGGTTTCATATGAGTATGAATCTCTCGAGTTAGGATTTTGTTATCACCTACGACAATGGTTTTCTTATTTTTGGTACGAGTTTTTTAACCTTGTCGAGGGATTTAAATAAAAGACTTGATGACACGTGGAGAAGGAGGAGTGGTCTTATAACAACCTTTACTCGGAACACTTATTGACAAGTGGTCGAGTGACCACATGTCAGTGTGAGAGGCTTGACCTTTGAAGGGGATTTTTTAGAATTTGATCAAATTTCTCAAGAGTGAGAGAGAATGACTTGTTTTGAATGACAAAGTTGACAACAAAGTGACCCTCGGGATTAAAGGTAAAAGTGAGTTGACTATAGAACTCGAGAACAAAATGAGGTACAATTTTTTCGTTCATGTTTAACAAACAATCAAAATCGATTGACTCAAACTTGGCATGAATATGACTCATATTTTTGAAATTTTGACTCACAACCCTTCCATCATGAAAGCATCATTTTTCAAGGTTTTCATTGTGTTTAGTAAGGGTTGATTAAATTTATTTGATATGAGAGGTATGTATTTTCGTGTCTTTTGATGATCAAGTCCAGTAACTCAAGGCATTGTTACCTAAAATGACATAAATAAAATTATATTTTAATTGCTTATACTTGTATTTATGTTTTAAGCTTGTGTCTAGTGTGTTCCTAAATGTAACAAATGTGGAGTAACGATTAACTCGACCTAAACATAAAATCCTAAGAGTTAATCCAAACGCTCCTTAATTTGATTTTTCTCACCCAGACAAGTCAAAAAATACATATGAATTATGTATCTTGAAATTTGTTCATGAGATCATTATGCATGTGTTTGAAAACATTTTTAGGTTGGATTAACAATGTATAACAACAATTTTATTATGTTCCTAACGTGAGTGATTTGAAAATAAAATTAGGGTTCAAAATCAATTTTTTAACAAATTCACAAATGTATGCAAATCCTATATATACGGGAAGCATATTAGTTATACATTGTATCCTAGTTGTCTTAATTGTACAAAATTAAAAGAAAACACGAAAATCCCCAATTTTAATTTTTGGTGTTCATTATAAACCCTAGACTCAAATTGAAAGAAATAGAAGAAATGACTTACAATTGATGATCTTTGTGATATTAGGATAGATTATTAGTGTTGATTTAATCTTCAATTGATGTTTTAATGGTTAAATTTGAGTTTTGGTGGGTTTTGAGTGGTGTTCGTCAATGGCAGCAGATAAAGGAGTGTTTGTTTTTATGTTTTGAAAATTTTTGTTTAAGTGTTCCATATTATGGTCTGCTGATGGCGGTCCCATATCTCCTGGCGGTCCCAAATATATTGGTGAGGCTCCTATATGGGGGCCGCTCTCAGTAAAGGGTACTGGACTTGAGTTTTTGATGAAAATTTAACAAAGAGGAGTGACATTTTAATTTGCATTTCGCGAATTAAAAATGCTTAAAGGACTTCGGATGAAGTATTCAAGTTGTCACGACACGGAATGGAACACGAACTAGAATTGAAACTAGAAGAAGGAGAAGCGGACACATAAGGTTTATGGAATGTGTTACATCATTCCTAAACCAAGACGTAGATAGTTAAACGATTCACGTTTAAAGGGTTTAGTAAGAATGTCGACGATGTTGTCGACGGACGACACTTTTTCGATTGAGATACGTCCTTTCTAGACATTATCACAAAGAAAGTGGTGACGTATTTTGATGTGTTTGGTACAAGAATGTTGCACTGGGTTTTTGCTAAGGTCAATCGTGCCTTTGTTGTCGCACATGATAGGAACATCGTCGATTCGTACGTCGTAGTCGATAAGAGCTTGTTTCATCTATAGTGCTTGTTGACATGCCTTTCCGGCGCTTACGTATTCGGCTTCGGTAGTGGATATAGCAAGAGCGGTTTGTTTCTTCGAGAACCAAGATGTCAAACAACATCCCATGAATGTACAAATACCGCTAGTGCTCTTTCGGTCCACATAATCTCCCGCATGATCAGAGTCGGCATATACTACGGTTTCTATGCCGGTCCCCTTAGGATACCATAATCCTAAGTGTGTAGTGCCTTTAATGTATCAGAAGATACGCTTAACCGCTTCAAGGTGAGAGGTTTTAGGAGCCTCTTGGAAGCGAGCACAAAGGCAGACACTAAACATGATATCGGGCCTACTTTTCATTAGGTATAATAAACTACCTATCATGCCTCGATACTTGGTACTATCTACCGACTCACACTCTTCATCTTTTGTGAGTTTAGTATCGGAGGACATGGGGGTTTTCATTGGTTTAGAATCCTCTAGACCAAATTTCTTAAGCATTTCTTTAATATACTTAGATTGATTAAAGAAGATACCATCTTCCATTTGTTTTATTTGTAATCCAAGGAAGAAGTTAAGTTCACCCATCATGCTCATCTCGAACTCGTCATGCATGATTTTGGCAAATTCATCACACATGTCTTGACAAGTCGAACCGAATATAATGTCATCGACATATATTTGAACAATGATGAGATTTGAACTTTTCTTCTTAGTAAAAAGAGTGTTATCTACCATTCCCATTTTATATTCATGTTTAATAAGGAAAGCTTTTAATCTATCATACCAAGCTTTGGGTGCTTGTTTAAGACCATATAAAGCTTTCTTTAATTTATAAACATGATCCGGTTTTTCAAAATCAATGAATCCCGGAGAATAACAACTTTATTAAAGTGTTCTTGAGGATTATAGATTGCTAACTATGATATTGTATATTCTCTATGATCTTGTGTAGAACTGTTATCTCTAACTATGCCTAGGGTTCCTTTTATATATCAAGGATAACCCTAAAAGGCTTACATATCTTTTTCTAAAATATCTCATAAATATCTTTTAAATATCTTCTCAACAGTACTAACTAACTTTCTACTAACGGTACTAACTAACTAGCAGTACTTAATACTTTGTGCTGTCGGTACTAAGTATAACTGTCAGTACTAACTATTTGTACTGTTACTGACGGTACTAAGTATAACTGTCAGTACTAACTATTTGTATTTACGGTACTAAGTTAAGAAAACATTAATCCTAACAATCCTCCCTTAAACATGAATGTTAAACTATTTTAACTTCATGTTT
>BQNB010104163.1:0-23877 GCA_026074375.1 Tanacetum coccineum
GTCCCCTGCCAATATTAGGGTCGACATTGTCGACCCTAATTTTTGGCCGACCCCAAACCCACATTTTGTTGTAGTGTAACTAGGAATATCGGATTGTTACCAGCTAGTAATTTCATGTAACTCTGTGTTTGATTAGTATTTGGATAATTTTGGAATTGTAAGACAGTTTTTAATTTCTGATGAATAAAGATACTTGGGATTTGTTTTCATTCATATAATAACTGTTATTCTATATTTGCATGTTTAATCCATGAATGATTTAATCATTCTAAATATGTCCATTGTCGGTTAACAATGTGAGTGTTGGTTATATTATGTGAATATATGGATTTGTTCCCACCAAACTCATATGTATACACAAGGGATGCATATTGGATACCCCAACCTTCGATCATTTACTTTTGGATTCATGTCATGAGTAAAATATCGAAAATGGTTTATAAAACTGTCCTTAGACTTGAGATGCAAGCAAGTTCTATATGTGTGGATATCACTTTATGATTATAGCCAAACGTTGTCCTGAAACAAGGTAGTTATAAAAGCTATTTTTGGAGTGTATGTGAAGCAGCATCTACAACACTTGTAGTCAATAAAGGATTTGTTCCTCTACTTGATATGTACAAAAAGATACCATTGGACCCTCTACAGAATTAATCAGATAAATGAATAGCCGTTCCCAAAGGGTAATGCAAGATGATTCTTGATTACATTTGGTATATCTGAATTATTTCTATAACGAGAAACATAATGTTAAACAATATGTAACAAAGGGATGATTATAAAGCAAGAAATTTATAACCATTAAATAACAGAGATGATTTTTGAAACTCTTATCTCATAATATTCCTAATGAAAAAATAATTGTGTGGGTTGCTAGACTTTGCCAATTATAGGTATTAGTGTTATGTGCTACTCCGACTCCCAAGTGGGAGCTGTTGGAATATGGTAGTCGTAAGCACGAATACATTACGAATATAAGTGAGCCTATTGGGGGCACACACGTTAATACACGGAGAATACGTTTTATACTTCACTTTAATAAAACCGAGGACCGTAAATGAACAACACTCGAACTCCAAGGACTTTCCATTGTGGCCGGCTCCTTGTTAGGTTCGAAGAGGGGGTGTTTGTTCGGCTTGGATAAAGAGCACAAAGGAAAAAAGAAGTGTTGTGATATAACTAGGACTTGATTTCCTAGTTGATTTATACTAAGGTTTAATGAGTATATAAATACTCTTCACCCTAGTTCATTCGATATATCATTAAAACCTTAAAACAACATACGTTTTCTTTATTCCTTGTCCCAGCAAATCACAACAGAAAACTATCAAGTGTTTGTGTGGTTTTCAATTCTAGTTTTTCACCATATTCGATTTAGCTTCATGGTATAATCGATCCTCACTTGTTTTCTTCCTAGCTTGACATAACAAGTGCATACATGTGGTGATTGTGGGACGAAGCTCGACAATCCAGAATCAATAACAAAGGTGTTTGCTTGGTTTCTGTTCGAAGAGGAAAAACCCCAAAAGGTGTTCGGGTTTGTTTTATTCGGTTAAGAGTTTTTCGGTTGGATTAGGGTTTATAAACCCTAATTCGGTTCTTGATTATTCGGTTACTAGTTCAAGGGTTTGCGTGGTAATCGGGGTTAGAACAAAGGTTGTTAGTTAGTGAAGTTAAGCCTAGCATAGCTTAACGTGTTCGGTTGACGTGACTGTGTGAGCAACCGTAGAGGCAATTAATTTTAGTTGCTTGTTTCGTTTTCTTGATCATATTGACAAAAGGTACGCGTTTCTATTTACCTTTTATTTGTGTTAACCATATGCTATTACTAGGTCCTATCCGCTGCGTACTCGTGGCTAAACTAGTTACCTAAGTATTTAAATCCCAACAATAACTCCATAATGTCTTATCTAACAATACTACAAAGTGTAAAAAGTCCGCTTAACTGATTTTTCGATTTTGCCTATAATTAAAACAAAATTTATGATCTGCTGCGTTTGATATTTTATTTATGTTTTACTAGAAAAATATGACAACAATATTTAGATTCTTGCCATAAGATAAATAAAATAAGTAGACATTGATCCTGAAAACTATTAAAGGTTAATATAGGTTAAAAGGAAAATTAAGATGTTAATTTAGCTTGAATGATCCCTTTTAATTAATTGCCTATTCCGGCTATAAGACCCACTCAATCACAATATGTGGTGAATGGGGCGATCTAGGCACTTTAGCAGAAAACCTAGTGAGGGTCTTATGGTTCCCTAATTTGGGGAAGACTCGCGAGAGAACTCGGATTTTACATGTTTGATGTATGATTAATGTCATCTTATGATTATGAATCTTTGTATGCATGATTATTAAATGTCTAAATTGTTTACGAGCCGAATTTAATATGCCATATGACTAAAAGATGATGTTAATGCAGTCTATTAATTTTTTAACGCAAAATGCTAATTGCTCATAGTGACCAACCATTTGGTTCGTGGAAAACTGTTTTTGTAAAAATTAATAAGACTAAACTACTGAAACTTGTTTTCATGAATTAAAAACTGGACGATTTGGATCTTGGGAAAGTATGGCTCATCTACTAGAACAGACTATAAGAGAAGTTTAAGGCGGGTTGTTTTACGTAATTCTAAGAAATAAGGTTTTTAATACGCTTCGCGCTGACCCTTTTTTTCTCCGCTTCTTTGCGAGTTCGATTGGAGTTGACGTGTGAACATGGAATGTCATACAGTGTCATTATTAAAAGTTTTTTAAATTAGTGTTACAAAGTTGTTTACATGCTTCTTTGTACACGTTTTGACACATTTATGTGAATACCCCTAGAAAATTTTAAGTCTATGCCACCCAATCGTAGAACACGTGCAATTGGTTTGAGTCTCTTGGTCAGACCCTGGACCCATACCAACCCATGGTGAATTTCGTCTACTGGTCAGACCTTTGACGATTTTCACAAGTTCTCGTTTGGTCGACTTAATTCGAGTCTCTTGGTCAGACCCCTGGAACCAGAGGCATTAACGATGATTACTAAACATGATCTTAAAACTTTATTACAAGTGACTAATATTTTGACCAAGTATTAATTAATCTAAGAGTTGCATTAAAATGACAATTAACGCTCGACGCTTACCTCTTGCCCCACTTGTTTACATCCTGGTCAGACCTTGGGTAATAAGTGGGACTGCAAGTTGGATCTTAGTCTTAATTAGTAAATTAATTGGGTAGTTAATTCTATTACAGTAATTTTATTTATCGAAAATTCTATTTGTTTGAAAAACTTGTATTGTAGATGATCTACCTCGTCGAAACAATTCGGTATTCAGCGAAGTTTCTTTGTGAAACAAAAACACACTGGCAACCAACTTCATTGTTTGGTACAAGACAACTTCGTTTGGTATTCATGAAGACAAGGTATAGTACTATGGAGCTTCATATTTCATGTTTAGCACCAGTTGCACCTCCTGGGACAACAAATTACTCCTGTGGACCTTGCCGCTCATGTGCATGGGTTTAAAGGCCAAAAAGGAAGGTGCTGCTGTGCTAATGTTGTTGACACCATGGACCTAGATATCAACGAAATCTAGCTAATCTAGGTGCTTATGACATGCTCCAGGAAACTAAAAAAGCTATATTTGTCAAAACCAAGCTGAACAGGAACTTCTGCAGTATGTAGGAATTTCACACTTGCAAGCAGTTGGAGGGTCAATCGGTTAGACTCCCTCACGTTTCTTAAGATTGAAGGGCTAATTTGGAAAACTTGGAGCGACGCGGTCAAACCAGTTGGTCAAAATCTTGCAGTGAGTCTTATTCTTAAGTCTCTCTAAAAAGGATTTTTACCACTGCTTCTGTGCAGGAATTTCAATATGCACGGCATGGGGAAAGCCGTGAATGACACTACATGCCATGTTAAGCTGCTATGAGAATCGTGCCAAGAGAGATGCTAATCCTGCACATTCATGCAATACGAGCAGGAAGGGTTCAGAAAACCAAAAGAAATATTAACCGCTCAAAGCTGGTAGAGGAGGAAAGGTAAAGGAAAAGAAAAAGATGGGCTTATGCTCAATATCACAACTAGTTCCTTTTGCTCTAAGCCTAAGATTCTCCACCATCCTAAGAAGGATAACCAGCCAAAGACGACATCTGTCACCAATGTGGTGAAGTTGGGCATGGAGAAGGGATCTGTCCCGATGTATCTTACAGAGTTGATGAGAAAAAAGAAGAAGCTACCTCAGGGAGTAGCGCTTCAGGTATTTTCACCATAGAACTATACTCATCCCTAGTAAATCTTGATTTATGACAATGGTTGTGGTACTCATATTTGTATTACTTACTCAGGTCTACGGGGAATGTAGGAAGCTGATACCAGGCGGCTGTAAGTCTGTACCGTGGGCGTATGGTACATCGTTGCAGCCATTGAAGCATTTGGAATTTTCTTTTAGGAGCTCCCTAGTGGATTATTTATTGTCTTGAACAACTTAGTCTTTATGCTTCCCTCTATCATAGAGGTGTTATTTCAGTTTCGCATGTTTGTTGACGATGGATTTGATAATCGTTTTGAGGTTAAACAATGTTTATTTCAGTTTCCAAAGGATAATCTAGTTTATTTTAATGGCTGGTTTCCACGGTGCCGATGGCATTTTTGAAATTGATATGTCTTGTTCTAATACAAAACGATAGTCTATGTATGCATTTTACTAATAAAAAGAAGCCAAAATTAATTTTAGACTCTTCTCTCTTGTGGCACATGTTCGTCTTGGGACTACATTAGCAAGAAAAGCATTGAGAAGTAACTTGAAAACATGATGGTCTTCTCAAATTCTATTGACATTCGAGTCATTAGGAAAATGTGTTTCATGCTTGTTATGTAAAGATGGCAAGACAAACACTTTTACTTCAAGTGGAAAGGGCTAAAGATCTACTTGGACTAATACACACCGATTGTTTGTGCCGCAATTTGAATAGTATGTCGAGACAAGGAGCTAGCTACTTCGTCACTTTCACTGACGATTTCAGTCGTTATGGTTATGTTTACTTGCTAAAACATAAACATGAAGTGTTTGAAACCTTTAAGGTATTTCAAAGAGAAGTAGAAAACCAACTCGGGAAGACCATTAAGTCACTACGTTCTGATCGTGGAGGTGAATATATGAGTCAAGAGTTTTTGGATCATCTAAAGGAGCATGGGATTATTGCCCATCGCACTCCTCCCTACACGCCGCAAAACAATGGAGTGTCAGAAAGGAGAAATCGAACACTGCTAGACATGGTTCGATCAATGATGAGTCAAACTACTCTGCCAAAGTCCTTTTGGGATTATGCCCTTGAGACTGCTGCTCGCATTCTCAACATGGTTCCATCTAAGAAGGTTGATAAGACAACCTTTACGAAATAGGGCCTTGGGCAATCCCCTAAGCTGTCTATACTTAAGTATGTCTTGGGGGAATTGTGTGGGTTGTTAAGCATGATACACTTACCAACATGAACAAAATTTGACCCTGATCTTTTAAGTGTATTTTCGTAGGATACCACAAAGGAAACAATGGATATTCTTTCTACTAGCCATCTGAGAAATAAAGTGTTTGCTTGTCGGGAATGCTGAGTTCTTTTAGTCTAAGCTCTTGGATCTGGAAATAGCATTTGGGGAGTTGTGTTGGGAGATACGGGTGTTAGGTGTTGAGAAAGATCTTGAAAGTAATTCAAGAGAAGATACTAATCATTCTGTAGACACTAGCCTTAATTAATGAAGAGGATGATCAAGAAATTGATATGAACCTTCAAAGTGTTAATTCAATCCCATTGTAGGTCACAAGGGGTAAACGTCGTCCCCAGATCGATTGTCGGACTTATACATCGATATGAGGAACATGAGTTAGGGGGATCTCGGTGAAACCCGCTATCTATAGAGCTGCATTGCATGGATCCTGAATCCAAGAAAGAAATGGCTTGATGCAATGAATGTGGGAAATGCAATCCATATGAAAGACACTGATTGTATGGGTCTAGTGAGCTTCCTCCCAATGATAGCTAACTGTTGGTAGCAAGTGGCTTTTCAAGAAAAAAGACTGACTAGGGATGGCTTTGAACAGTATAAATCTTTTAAAGCTCGTTTGTAGCAAAGGGTCTCACTCAAACCTACGGGGATTTTGATTATGAAGTATCCTTTTCTCCTGTTGAGACATTAGTAGCTATAAGGATTCTCATAGTTAGCCGCGTACTATGACTATGAGATTGGCAAATGATGTCAAAAACCGCCTTACCTCAATGGACATCCTCTCGAAGAAAGAGAAAGTCTATATGGAGCAACCTTGAGGGTTTTGTAAATCCCAAAATATCACCTAACATGTATGCAAACTTTAAGCGTTCCCCCAATTTAGGACATTATGCAAAGCATCAAGGCATGGAAATAAGCGATTTGTGATGAAATCAAGAATTCGGTTTCCACTCAATAATCTGATGAGCCATGTGTATTAACTGAAAGCTGGAGAGGGAGTTATGTCGCTATCCTAATTCTATATGTCGATGAATATTGCTAATGGGACACAATATTCCAATGTTACAGATTGTTAAAAAATCCTATTTGAAGACAAGTTTTGTATGAAAGATTTAGGAGAAGCTGCATATATTCTTGGAATCAAGATCTACCGTGATAGGTCAAAGCGGTTAATTGGTTTATATCAAAGTGCTTACATTGAGAAAATCTTGAAAAGATTTTATATGGAAAATTCCAAACGTGGAACGATCCCAATGCAAGAAAAGCTTAAATGAGTAAGTTCACAAGGTGCTTCAACGCATGCTGAGAACGGCATGCTGAATTAGTATATTCCCTACGCTTTTCGGCTATAGGATCCATTTATGTATGCCTGTGAGATTGTTGTACTGTCCTGATGTTGCGTTTGCACAAAAACTTGACAAGCTGATTTCAACAGAATCCGGGTGAAGAACACCGGACTGCTGTTAAAAATATTCTTAAGTATCTTCGGCCAATACTAAGGATATGTTTCTGGTGTATGGAGGTAATTTGAAACGACAGCTCAGAGTTTCTTGCTACACTGATTGCTGATATTGACGGTGCTCGTCAACCTAAAGTCGCAGTACTGAATATGTGTTCGTTCTTAAATGGAGGTGCTGTTTGATTGGAAAGTACAATAACCAAGTATTTTTGCAACATCATTACAGATGCTGAATATTATAGTTGCTTTTGATTGCATTCGAAAGTGGCATGTACTGGATTCGCTAATTACATTTTCTGGGCTTGGACATTGTCCCCACAATTGAAGAACCCCAATAAGTATGTATTGTGATAATACTGGAGCCCATAGCAATAGCGAAAGATGATGGAGTCACTAAAAGGGCAAGCTCTTTCGCGCAAAAGTTCACTATCTTCGCGAGACCATTAAGATGGGTGATGTGAGGATAGAAAAGATTGACACAGATGATAATTTAGCTGACCCTTTCACAAAGGCTTTGGCATTCCCTAAGCATTCCGAATTAACTAGGAATATCGGATTGTTGCCAGCTAGTAGTTTCATGTAACTCTGTGTTTGATTAGTATTTGGATAATTTTGGAATTGTAAGACAGTTTTTAATTTCTGATGAATAAAAGATACTGGGATTTGTTATCATTCGTTATAATAACTGTTATTCTACTATTTGCTGTTTAATTTTGAATGATTCATCATTCTAAATATGTCCATTGTCGGTTAACAATATGGGAATATTGTTATGTAAGGCAAATGTGAGTGTTGGTTATATTCTTTGAATATATGGCTGGTTCCCACCAATATATGTATAACAAGGGAATGCCATATTGGATAACACCAACTTTCTATCATTTACTTTTGGATCATGTCATGGAGTATAAGGTCGTAAATGGTTGTTAAAGATTATCCTTTAGACTTGAGTTGCAAAGCAAACAGTTCTGTATGTGTGGATATCACTTTGTGATTATAGCCAAACGCTGTCCTGAAACAAGGTAGTTATAAAAGCTATTTTTCGGAGTGTATGTGAAGCAGCATCCACAACACTTGTAGTCAATAAAGGATTTGTTCCTCCACTTGATATGTGCAGAAAGATACCATTGGGCCCTCTCCAGATTTAATCAGATAAATGAATGGCCGTTCCCAAAGGGTAATGCAAGATGATTCTTGATTACATTTGGTATATCTGAATTATTTCTATAACGAGAAACATAATGTTAAACTATATGGAATGACCTTTGGAATCCATATTTCATGGTTTAACGGTTTTCTGTAACAAAAGGATGATTATAAAGCAAGAATTTAATAACATTAAATAAACTGAGATGTTTTTGGAAACTTCCTCTTATCTCATAATATTCCTAATGAAAAAATAATTGTGTGGGTTGCTAGACTTTGCCAATTATAGGTATTAGTGTTATGTGCTACTCCGACTCCCAAGTGGGAGCTGTTGGATTATGGTAGTCGTAAGCACGAATACATTACGAATATAAGTGAGCCTATTGGGGGCACACACGTTAATACACGGAGAACACGTTTTATACTTCACGTTTTATATAATTCACAAGGACTGTAAATGAACACTTCGACCCAAACGGTAGGCCGGGTTTTACCTTATGAGGATCAAAGAGGGGTGATTTATTTGGCTTGATTAAAGAGCACAAAGAAAAGAAGTGTTGTAAAATAACTAGGACTTGTTTCTAGTTGATCCGAATAAATATGGTTTATAGTATATAAATACTTTTCACCCTAGTTCATTCGTCAGATGATTAAAACCTTAAAAACAACATTCGTTTTCTTTATTCTTTGTTCCAGCCAATCACAACAGAAAACTATCAAGTATTTGTGTGGTTTTCAATTCTAGTTTTCCACCATATTCGATTTAGCTTCATAATCGATACTCACTTGTTTTCTTCCTAGCTCGACATAACAAGTGTATACATGTGGTGATTGTGGGACGAAACTCGACAATCCAGAATCAATAACAAAGGTGTTTGCTTGGTTTCTGTTCGAAGATAATAAAACCCCAAAGGGTATTCGGGTTTTGCTTTATTCGGTTACAAGGTTTTCGGTTGGATTAGGGTTTTGTGAACCTTAATTCGGTTCTTGTTTATTCGGTTACTAAGTCAAGGGTTTCGCAGTGCGTATTCGGGAGGATTAAAACAAAAGGCTTGTTTGTTAGTGATAGTTAAGCCTGCATAGATTTACGTGTTCGGTTCTGTGACGTGATTGTTTGGTTTAGTCAATATGTTATAGAATTCTGTCTTGTTAGTTTGTGTGTTTGTCCATTGTCGAATTACTTTACTTTTTGTGTGATTTCTTTTCGCGTCTGTGAATAAGAGGAGTGACGGTGTAGAGCAGATGATGCGTTTTGCTACTCTGGTGTATCTCGTTAGCATGGACTTTTTTTTAGTCTTTTAAGTTTTTCTAGACTGTAAATGGTTTAATTTTATAAAGCAAAACACCAAGACCATGCCAGAAGGTGTTAATGTGGTGTATATACAACGTCGAATTAGTGAATCAACTGGTTAAAGTTATGCACTAGTTCTGGACTTCTGGTTTAGTTAATAGGTTAGTTTGTGTGTTTGTGCATTGTTAAGTCGATTTTCTTCATGTGTCTGTGAACATGATGAAACTAGTGTGATGGGTGTAGCATGAGTATCGTATAGCATGAAAATGAAGACTTTGAGTTTTTTCTAGGCTGTAAATTATGCTGCTGTAAAATGGTTTAGCTTCGCAAAGCAAAGCAACTAGGCCACAGTAGCATCAGTTTCTTAGATTTGTTGTAAATACTAGTAACATATTTCATTAGTGGATCGTAATGGTGCGATGGCAATGCCAGTTCTGCTGCTGCTGACGACAGTTGCTACTAGTATTATTGTTCTGCGTTCTGTAAATTGTGGTTGATTTTACCGAGTTTGAGTATTGTATTTATTTATCACTGTTAACTTAATTCATTTTCATGTTGAGATAGTCGAAGAAAAGAGGTTTGTCACTAGAAGAGAAGCGGGAGAAGATGCTTCAGATCTTCTATGACTCTCAAGACTTTTACCTGGTGAGTATAGGATATCATATACAATTCATAGTTAAGAAGCATTATTACTATCATTATCTGCTTAATCAATGTGTCCGAATTTGCTTATGAATATTTCTTTTGTATGCTACAGAATTCTTTGTTTGAAAACTTAGTTCATAAGTATATTTCCTTTGTTTGGTTTAGTGGTATCGCTGTTAGCCAAAAGTAGTTGTGATCAGATGCTGCCATCTCGATTCTATTTGCAAATATTCTGTTAGGATCAGCGGGAAGGTTGGCTACTTTACAGTCATTTAAGGTTTGCGTAATATAGTTTTCAACTTGCGTTTTGAGTCTTCTAAAGTTAGATTACACTATAATAGGTTCGGATTTCACTGATATACTTCTATGTGATGGAGTGCTTCATTCAGTTCTATTTGTATGCATGTAAACACTTTTGGTGGCGTTCTGTTATGTTTGAAACTTATGTTAATGCATGCTTTCTGTGTACAAATGTCAGCTGAAGGAACTTGAAAAATTGGGCCTGAGGAAAGGCGTTATCAGCCAATCTGTCAAAGACGTTGTCCAAAGTCTAGTGGATGATGACCTGGTCTCAAAGGACAAGACAGGAACCTCGGTAAGAAATCAGCATCTTTCAAAAAAGACATCAGTCCTGAACACAAAATGATAATACATCCTCATGCATATTATTTCTGAACAAAATATGATAATATTTCAGGTATACTTTTGGAGTCTCCCTAGTTGTGCTGGAAATCAGGTATAATAAGCTTTTAAATAGGAATGATTTCGTGTCGATATCATGAATCATCATAGTTGATCTTTGTTTTGCTTATATATGCCTTTTTGTATAACAGCTAAGAAATGTGTCGATGAGACTTGAGTCAGAGCTTCAAAGCAGCAAGAAGCGGCACATAGAGCTTGTGGAGCAATGTGAGTCCCTGAAGAAAGGCCGTGAGGATTCGGTAAGTTGGTGACTTAACTTTTGCTATTCTAAATATGATTTTGACAGCAACCATGACCAGGATGCGCGAGAAGAGGCTTTGATTGAGCTCAAAGCCATTGAACAAAAGTATCACAGTCTGAAAGTAGGTTCACATTCTGTTTCTTTTTCATTAATCATCAGATAACGTAAAAACATATGATAACAGTTTATAATCAAAATATCAGGCAGAAGTGGGACAGTTTGCAGAGAACGATCCAGCTACATTTGAAGCAATGAGTAATCAAATAACAACCTTATTTTCTTCAATTTATTTTATCCTAATCATTTAGAAGACCTTTATTTGAAATTAAAATCCGTATACTGACTAAACATGCTGAAATGTTAATCATTGATTTCAGAGGAAGCTACTAAAGTTGCCCATGAAGCCGCTAACAGATGGACAGGTTTGACCTCCTCGCTTCTGCACATGAAGTTCTAGTTTCAACTCAGTTATTCACTTATTCCTAACAGTGTCATACGAATATTCTGCAGACAATATCTTCACAATGCGTCAGTGGTGCTCAAACAATTTCCCTCAGGCCCAGGGGCGGATGTATATGTTGAATGTGTGTGTGTGTGTGTTGGTGTGGGGGGGGGGGGGGGGGTGCCCCCCATGATTCGACAATTAGAATCGGTTTTTAGTGTAAATTTTGTTTTTTATGGACCATTTTATTAAAGTGTACCCCATCACAAGATCAAATTGCCCCCCATATTGAAGACAAACAATGTAAAACCCTTGTATCTCTGTCTTCGTCTTAGTGTGCACGACGACTTTTGTCAAAAAAATTTTTGCCCCCCGTCCTCTAACTTCCTGGTTCCGCCACTGCTCAGGTCAAAGAACAGCTTGAACACTTGTACAATGAGGTAAATTCTAATTCCCCTGTACCATCTTGAAACACAAGTAATTTACTACTGTACATCCCAACTCATTTGATATCACTGCTATTCAATACATACTACTTGCATTTTGAGTCTTCTAAAGTTAGATTACACTATTATAGGTTCGGATTTCACTGATATACTTCTATGTGATGGAGTGCTAATTGGGCCCGAGGAAAGGCGTTATCAGCCAATCTGTCAAAGACGTTGTCCAAAGTCTAGTGGATGATGACCTGGTCTCAAAGGACAAGATAGGAACCTTGGTAAGAAATCAGCTCTTTCAAAAGAGACATCAGTCCTGAACACAAAATGATAATACATCCTCATGTATATTATTTCTGAACAAAATATGATAATATTTCGGGTATCGATTGGATCAACCTATTGACCCGTTTCCTTTTGAGTTTTGTACACGTTCAACCCGTTAAAGATAAGTGTAATATGATTCACCTATTCATTAGTAAAAGGGTTGCAATCGCCTGTCACCTGACAAGTTATTACCAAACATTTAAACTAGTGGCAAAATATGATAATATTAGGTTTAATATGTAGCATTACCAAACAAGTTATTCCAAACATTTAAACTAGTGGCAAAATATCCATATCCATGTGATCAAGAACACATACATGCAGAGATCATCATCACTAAGATTGTAAACATTAAGTTGCACGCATTATTTAATAACTTACACTAATCTGTATACTTTGCAATGTTACCATTATGACCATCTTTAGTAATGATGAAACCAAACTACTGATCAAGCAGAAGTAGGGTTTCCATGTAGGAGCTTATAGAGAAGAAAGATTCGGTCTCTCCAATATCATCGTGTCCTGACCAGGGAATTCTGATATCATTGACATGTCCTGAGCAGGGATCATAAACTTGAAGTATGGGATCATTATTTGCACATCCTGTTTCTATAATAGCTTCGCCATTCTTCCTAAGCTCAAATACATTATAATACTTTGGATACATCGGCTCAATGTGGAACATAATAGTAAATGATTGTGCAACACCATCACCCTTCATCACCCAGTAATTCAATGAATGGTCATAAATGTCGGCCTCGGCGTGGTCGATCACAGTAAGACACTCGTTCCACTTGGATAACTCTAAGCATTCTGAGAGTTGTAAACTACGCGGAAGACACACTTTTCCAAATTCATCATTACTCAAATTAAATGAAACGATAGAATAAGACTCATTTCCGAAAGGCGGTGGCCTATCATCACGCTCAAGCCAGTAAATAAACCCTTTAACGCACACCCCCTTATGATACTTTAAACGACATGATTTATATTGGGATTTAACAGATACTTTTTTCCAAGCTCGTGTGCTTAATGTATAAACATGAACTTCAAGGATACCCTTAACTTTATCAATCTTAACAAGTTTAGGATCACAAGTCTCCGGACAAACCCCAAAACCAACCCAACCAGTTCCAAGTCTTACCCGATGTTCCAGCAAAACCGAGACAGATTTTCTGATTGACGGATTCCAAAAAATAACCATCTCTGAGTGATCTTTATGATAACCTGTTGGAAAAACATATTTAATCCGAATGAGGGAACGTTGTATTCTTGCAGGTTTTCGTACCTGGAACAGAGCATTCTTGCGTGTTCAAGTGTCTGAACAGACAAGGGGACAGTAATGGGAGACATGTGTTGAGGAAAAGTGTCGTTATCGATAATGGAAACGTATTCATCGATATCGTCATTGTATTGTTGGACATTGTATCTTACTAGTAGATGAGGATCATTCATCGATTGGTAATTTTTGATAAATTCAGAGCTGTCGATCAGAGACTTCCATTGTTTCGAAACACAACGGAATCGAATCAATGATTTGGCTGGAAGCTTTTTGATGATTATTTTTTGGATATCAAACGGAACATGGTCTGCCATCATTATCTTAAGGTTAGCAATTATGAAACAGGCAACCTGTATTTATAATGCATGCTGCCTTTACTTTGTTCTCTCCCAGGCGATGTGGGACACTAGAATATTTAGAATCAAAGATACATAAAACGTTATTCATTTGTAATTTTGTATTATAGGCGAGCTTTTTAACAAGCTTAGCCAAACTTTAATTTTCCATTGCCAAATCGTATAAACGAGCCGAGCTCGAGCCGAGTCCGAGCATGTATAACATGCCACGAGCTGAGACCGAGCTTAAGAAATAAGGCTCAAACCGAGCCGAGCTCGATCTTTGACGGGCTAGGCTCGGCTTGTTTCTACCCCTACTTAAGAGTGCACGGTGCACTGGCTGTTGGCACGTTATAAGACTTTTTTTGCCTATAGAGCCGCCACACAACACCGCTGCCTGCGTGTAGGGGTGTCAAACAGGTTATCGGGTTGGGTTAGGGCTTATCGGGTCAGGACTATCGGGTTTTGAGAAATTAAAAATATTCATACATCAGGTTTTCGTGCTACGAGAAAACTATATTCAATATAGATTTAGTGGTAACTTTTATGTGAATAACATAAAATTCATTAATATATAACACATTTGTGGATAAATCCACTGTCGTTAATATATAACACACTAGCTTATAAACCCGCGAATTTAGCGGGTAACTAAATAAAAGTTTTATTTATAAACAGAAAATATTCATTTGTGATCTTGTAGGTACTTTAAAAATAAATCATTTTCAAAATAGACTGAGCCTTTACATTCAAAATCAATTTCAAAGATGAATAATGAGTTATAGTTATCTGTATTTATAACTACATCATATAGAATGAACATAAAAACCGCATGCAACAAGTTGAAAGAATATTAAGTAAGAACCCTGTCAAGAAACACATTTAGTAACACAAATTAGTGAATTGACCCGTTCTGTCCATTCAAATATTTTTATAAATAATTCATGTAATCAAATTCAACTATAAAAACATCAATTGTGTGAAATATAATACAACTTATATCAACTGATTTATTAGAATATTGTTTTAAATTAACACCCTAAAATCATTGAGACGATGTCCATAAAAGCGGTTTGAAACATTGATGAAAAGGGCCTTGTATGTAACATATTTTTGTTATGACACGTTAACATCATTTTAAGTAGTAGAAAATATAACTTTGTTAATTGCCATTAACAAAAGCCAAATGAAAGACGTATTAAGATGATAATTAAATAAAACACAAGATAATAATAACACGCCGTTAAAGTTTAGACAATAACACAATATATAAAAAAAAGAAAGAAATAAGACTTACGCAATATCATGTACACACCTTAAATGATACAATAATAATTTTAAAAAATAAGTCGCATAAGAACAATAGAGTATCATAACAAAGTTTTAAGATTATCATTTCGTCCATTTTCGTGATCAATTATTGTCACAACTAAATTTAATTTTATGAAATATTAAATTAAAAAAAATAAAAAGAAAAATTTAAATGAGATCAAATGAGTAGTATCTTCGATTTTTAATAATTGTTAGTTACACAAAATATTAAATGAGGGATCTGAAAGTTAATACTGTGCATTGATCTCTCATATTCGAGAGCAACTCCTAACAGAATTTCATTCATCCTTTATCGGTGGTCATGCGGGCATCAACGCGACAGTTAAGAGGCTCTCCGGTACCTTCACATGGCTTGGATTGAAGAAAGATGTTGCACAATTTGTCAAAAGTTGTACCGTTTGCCAAGCTATCAAACACCCCAATCATAAACCGTATGGTCTTCTTCAGCCGCTCCCAACACCATCGCAGCCATGGCATGATATCTCCATGGACTTTATCACCCAATTACCGCCATCAAAAGGAAAGGTTTGCATTTGGGTCATCGTCGATCGCCTTTCAAAGTATGCACACTTTATTCCTTTGTCTCCTAATTACACTGCTGTTACTTTGGCTTCCCACTTTATGCATGAAATTTATCGTTTACATGGACTGCCAAAGACTATTGTCTCGGATAGAGACCCGTTATTTCTGAGTCGCTTTTGGAAGGAGTTATTTAAACTCATGGGTACTAAACTATTGCACTCCAGCGCATACCATCCACAAACGGACGGCCAAACCGAAGTCGTTAACCGCTGCCTTGAAATGTATTTACGTGCCTTTGTTTTTGACGAACCTCGAACATGGGCACAATTGTTATACTTGGCTGAGTTCTGCTACAACACCAGTCATCACTCCTCAATCAACATGTCCCCTTTCAAAGCATTATATGGAAGAGATGTCACTTCAATCCATAACTATCTACCGGGGTCAACCACAACAGGATCCATCGAGAGTTCCTTACTTGAACACCAGAAGATTATGAGTTCCTTAAAGCGTTCTATCGAGGTGTCAAAACAGAAGATGGTCACGCAAGCCAATAAACACCGACTTGACAAGCACTTTCAGATCGGTGACTTTGTTTATCTTCGCTTGCACAAGTACCGGCAAACCTCAGTCCACAACCGTACCAATCACAAGCTTTCAAGACTCTTTTATGGGCCATACAAGATCATTGAGCGAGTAGGGGAAGTTGCCTACAAACTAGCGTTACCAGTTGGGTCCAGAATCCATCCAGTCTTTCATGTTTCCTTATTGAAACCATCTTACGGCACCAATACAGATTCTACAGGCAACCTGGAGGCATTTGATCCAAAGGACGACTTAGCATTTTTACCAGAAGCCATCATCAACTCCCGCACCGACTCCAATGGCGAGCCAGAGGTTCTAATCAAATGGGAAAAGCATAATCTCGAAGAAGCTACTTGGGAAAACTTGAACTCACTCAAGCTGCAGTTTCCGGACCTTGATTACATTGGGGACAATGTCAGCTCTGATGGAGTGGGGGATGATACAGCCCAACATGGTCAGTCTCTTAGCCCACAGCCTCAAGCACCTCAGACCCAAACAAGACCTGCAAGAGAAGTCAAGAAGCCCATGAGATATAGAAACTGAGTCACATAACCCCACGTTTTCATTACTGCATTTTTATTCCTTTTGTTAGTTTGAAGAAGTCTATTGCATGTAGGGAAGTTAACACATGTTTAGAGTAGTGGCATGAAATAAGGAATATGGGTGATGAACCCACATTCTCAGCATGTTTAAATTGGAAGTTGTTTGCATTTGGGAATATAGAGAAAATTGCTCCAGCTTGTCTTCTTACTTTCTCCTTTTCCTTTCCTGTTCTCAAAGTGGTGCCATCATTGAATGTGCGATCTTTGAAGTTTGAGATGTGGATGTGAATTGATTGAATGGCTTGTGTTTGGGATTGGATTTGGCGGGAAACTGAAATGAAAATATTAGTATGACATTTGGGGGGTGTTTGATGGTGATATTAATTAGTGGGGATCTAATTTGTTTTGAATTATTTTTGGGTGGAACTATAACTATTAACTAATACCTCATGTTTTTTTTTCTGTTTCGTTTTTTTATTTCTCAGTTTTCTAATCTCTATTACTTTATAAAACATTTAGCCAATTTTAATTTTAGAAGTCTTAAAACTTTTAAGTAAAAAACATTTTTCTTTAGGAAAGATAAAAAATCATTAGGTGATGTTCACCATTCACATTAAAAAGCCTTTAAAATTTATTAAAAAACAACCAATTGAATATATTGTAACAGAAAATAATATAACAGCCCATTGAATATATTCACACCATTATCACCATCGTTACTCCCATCAAACAAAACACACAGCCCACTTCATTCACTTTGATATATCTTTCTCTCACACACTCTTTCGTATCTCTCTCTCACATTGCCGCCGCCGACACAACTAATTCTGCCGCCACCACTTCCAACAGCATGTGTTGTCACCACCACCATTTTACATATACTTACTTCAGGTGGTTTTAGCCGGTTGTTTTGGGTTAGGTGGTTTGGCTGGTAGTTTTGGTTTCTGTGGTTTTGGTTGCAGTTGTTTGTGTATGAGATCAAACCGAAAGTGATTGTTGGTTTATGTGATGGCGGTTTCGTGGTTTTACTCGAATCTCTAGATCTCATCAGATTTCTAAGATCTGGTTTATGTGATTCTTTTTTCTTTACATGAATTTTTTAACATCTCTCTAGATATGATGTCTTTGGTTTTGGTTGATTTGATATTGGACAACTCATATGAGTTAGGAAACAACTCAATCTTATTATTAATAATTTGTATTTCATTCAATCAAAGTTTATATGGCGAAGAAAGAAGGTATACCTTTCTTTCTTTTAAATGTCCTATATCCTATATATGGTTTATTACTGTTTATTAGTGCAAAATTAGTGTGGGGTTTAGAATAGGACTCAAATTATATGTCGGTCGAGTCCCCGAATGATTTAGCATTAGATTTCTTGTAACTAAAGCAAGAGAAGTGATGATTTCCTGCACAATCAAATAAACCGTTAGCCTTACCGTGGGGACGGACCCTACGGTTAGACTTCGACGTGAAAGTAAGTAAACATGTAGAGAGAGAAAGTATGTGTATGTAGAGTGAGAAAATCGTATTGTTCATTGTGTCAGAAAGTCCCTTTTTATAAGCGAACGAAATATTAGGGTTTCCTAATATTTCGTTTGTTTAGTTAGTGGCCAGAGTGGGTCCCTTGTCGGGCAAGGTTCCGTAATAACCGTGTGTACGGACGCGTGTGCTTTCCATGGACGGAAGTATCCTATAGTTAGGTTCGCGTCCGTTTTGCTGTGTCCGGGCCGTGACCAATGCAGGATTAGGTTTAGTTTCGGCCCATGACTGCTAAGTTGGGCCCAGAAGCCCAAGTGATACTGTGGCCCAATCCCGGAGGCTTGGTATGCTTACTATACGTCATCAAGTCCCCCCAGTCTAGTATGATATTGCCTGCGGACTATGTCCTGCGTGCGGTGATAAGTGTTAGACTTCGGTTTTATTGCTAACGGTTCGTCGCGTTCCGTGATCACGTATCTTTTCTACGAAGCTTCCTCATCAAGTTGGTGACGTTTATGTGACATGGAGCGATGTTGTCCTTTTACTTCCTGGCTGGTGTGACGTATTTACAGCTGTTTTAACTGTTTCCTAGGCGAAATTCGATCGTTGATCATACAAGTGGGTTCCACGTGGCATCATCTGGTTATGGGTAGATATAAATACACCAAGGGTATAAATACCCTCTTCTATTTTTACTGTTTCCTTTTTCACAACTGTATTTTCCACCATTGTTGATTTCTTCGAGCTTTTTATCTTTATCATACGTCCGCACCTCATTTTCTTCTTTTTTCTAAGGTTCTTCGGATTTCAGGTTTGCATTTTTCCTCATTTAACCTCCCAAATGCCTAACTTTGCTGCTAAATTTTCTATTATGACTCAAGAAATGGAAGATAGCTTTTGTGGTAATTTTTATATTCCGGCTGAGGTGCACCCCACTGCTCCAGGGCGTGATAAAACCATTACCTAATTTCCAGTCGGCAAAGTAGGTGTATATAGTAGGCTCTTTGATGTTTGTGGCTATAGGATTCCGTTTACAAAGTTTTTTATGGCCGTCCTTAAATACTTCCGTGTGCATATTTCTCAATTATCGCCTTTTGGCGCGGCCCGGGTGTCCCATTTTGAAGTTCTGACGCGTGTACTCGTCCTTTCCCCCTCAGTGACCGTGTTCCGTGCTTTCTACACCCGTACGTATAGTGACAGGTTGTTTTCCTTTGCTAAGCGTTCTACTTCAGCTCCGTCTTGTTTTCCAAAACCCCCGGACTCCATAAAAAATTGGACGGACCACTTTTTTTGGGTTGACTCTTGCATATTTCCCATATCCGTCCCTTTATATACGGGAGGTGTTCTAGAAAAGGACTCGGCTCCCCATCTTACTGCTCGTCAAGAGCAAACCGTTAAACTTCTTAAAAGCCATAAAGCTCCTTTCCGCCGGTATCCGGAGTGCTTCTTATGCCTTGTGGGTTTGAGCCCGTACTATCATTTTGACAAAAATTCTTATCCGGCTTTTGAGCGTCCTGACGGAACGAGTGGGTGTTATTTCCTTTTAGTAGTGGTACTTTTATATTATAAAACCTGATTATTTGATGTTTATTTTGCAGATATGGGCTTGTTGGATTTTATCAAGACTGCTGACCCTCGAAAGGTCCGGGCGGTGGAGGTTCAGAAGGGAGATGATCAGGTGACATTGCTAGAGAGTACCCAACATTGCTTCATACCTCTGGTGATTCCTGCAGCTGGGGGTAGTAGTTCTGTCGCGGCCACGGAGATACCTGCTTCAACTGAAAGAGGGCAGAAAGATGTTGCTGAAGAGAATGCTTATGTAGAGTTAGCGGACCCGGATAAGGGTACGGCCATGGTGAGGCAGAGTGATGAGGAGGTTGTTACGAAGCAACCTAAAAAGATTAAGAAGAAAAGACAGATAAAGCAGAGCGACGTTCTCCCTGCTAAGAAGTTGAGGACGGACCACCCTTCCCTTGCTTCCGGTACCAGAGGTAAAACCCTTGCTGGTTTGGAGCAGATTATGCCGGCAGGCTCTCGTTTGTTGGCCCGGGAACAGTCTGCTACTCCCTCTGTTGCCCCTCCTTCTCAAGAAAGTGAAAGTTTTGTGGATTTATCTGCCCAAGTGAGCCTCCAGATCCGTACTACTATGGGGAGGTATGTATATGCATCCTTAAGTACTTTCTGAATTTTCGCACCTTTTCATAATCGTTGATTTTTTGTTTATCCTTACAGCTCTAGCACTTTGAGTGCTCCAGTAGATACTGCTGCTGCCACCACAACCTCCACCAAGGCCAAGCTCGCCGCGGGTGTTAATCCGGATCTGGCTGGTCCTTCCCAGCTTGAGGAGTCGGAAGGGTCTGATGATTCTTTCTATGAGCTTGCTACCTTTGACCCTTCCGAGGCGAAGCGTTGGTATGTTTCTAGGTGGAACATTACCAATGATTCATTGTTGGACGATGGCTTTTCCTGCCGTACCCTGGTGGACCTCGTTGCTCCCTCCGTCTTCTTCTATGCTCTTCGTTCCATGGATTGTGACCAATTATATACGGAGTTTAATGTAGGGGCAGCACGGCAAATATGCCTTGGGTCAGAGGTGAGGTCTCGTGCGGAGCATGAGCTGGAGCTTAAAGAAAAATTCAATGCTAAGTATGTTGCACGTAGTAAGTTGTTGGAGAAGAAAGACTCGGAGATCCTCAGGTTAAAGTCCAAAATGCCCTACAAACATAAAGGTACATATACCTTACACAATTGTCCTTTAAAATTTAAAAATGGGCACTTGGCAATTTCTGTATAAGTTGCACCGTCGCCCTGATTGCACGGGTTATATTTGAAATAAAAAGTCATTTGGATGGAGAATGGCATTTCACTTTTGGTTTTGGACCCTTTTAAGAATTAGCCCGAAAAAAATTATATTAAACTAAAATTAATGTTTTTTTATTATAAGTGGCAAGTTAAAATAATATTTTGTTGCTTTTTAAAGTCTTGAGAGTCATAAAAGATCTGAAGCATCTTCTCCCACTTCTCTTCCAGTGACAAACCTCGGTAATTCCTACTGGTCACTTGGTTCTTACTGGTTTCATTATGTTCTTGCTGTTTGTTGGTCTCGTCATTCCTGCTGGTAGGCTTATGGTTCGTGCTGCTTGGTTTATATTCTGCTGATGCTTATGGCTTGATTTCTCTCATTGATTTGGTTTGGTGTTTACAAGTCGTTTATTACATAACATAATAATGTCGTGCTTTGGTCCGGGACCAAACCACATTATTATTTCAACTGGGTAGGGAGGAGTTTTGATTAGGGATCATCGATGAATCCTAGTTGAGGTACAAATTTTCATTTGTATCTGGTAATAAATACTCGTTTTGATCTGGGATCAGACAGTCTTATTATTGTTGAGATTCGATGAGACTTCGATGGATGGTTATGGGGAGGTAGGTCTGGGACCAACGATGAACCATAACTAGGTGTAATCCACATGTCTTGTTCGCACTAAATCAGATAAGGATATTGTGAAGACGTTTGATGCATTAGCTTTTTAATCGATTATGTAACAAGTTCACCCTTTTTGTGAGATGCAACAAAGGATTGAGGTAGATCGCCGGCTGAGGCAACAGTTACATGAGAGAGGAGGATGTTATTGCACTTGGATGTTTTCTTGATACCTACTATTTCAAACCAATTAAAGTCCGAGATTCAAGAGATGGTTAGTATACTTTTAAGGGGAAGCTTATTGTTCATATACTTTCCATCTACATGCATCATTTGATGGGAAGCGTTTACGAGTTGCACATGACCCCTATTAGATGATTACAAAAAGGGGAAGAAGATTCATGATATGCAACTTATTATTGTGATGACATGTTTTACCATTGTTTCTTCATACAGGTAACCTAGAATGTAGATCTTAGTGGTGTTGCTTCTTGTGATGGATGTGCACGTTAAGTCTTAGAAAACCATCTTCTGTCTGCATCGCTGTTGATATGAACAATAACAATGATTGATAACACACATCGGAATAATAAAGAACACAATCAAAGTTATCACAAGGTTTTCTTTATTGAACGTTTCCCTATTACCCTAACTATAATTTGGGGCTACACCAACTAACTGTGGTGTACTATTTGACTCTCATCAATCGACTTACTATCTAACTATCTAGACTCTTATTGGGAGAGCTCTAGTTTTCTATGGATGGATATATAAACCATATGCCTGATAATCTCTTTATATAGAGAGATTTCAAGGCTTACAATAGAAGATAAAAACAAACAATATATTTAAAACTTTAAGAATATCTTCTGTATCTTTATCATTATAAGGAGATCTTCTGATATCTTCACAATCTTCATCTTTATCTTCATATTCTCCACCAGCTTGAAGATTTCTTTAATTACAATTTAAGTTCTTTTATTTAATTCTTTTATTCATTTTGTCTCATCAAATCAAGAATCCCAACAATCTTCCCCTATTTGATGATGACAAAACAAACAAAGAATCCTACCATTCTATACTCTTAATACCCGCATGATGATTAACATAGAATATTGACTTTGAGCAGTAGAAATTTAAATAAGCAGTAGTAATAAATGACAATAGCAATAGTAACGGAACACTTCCCTCACGTGGTGCTCGTGATGGTTAAAGACTTGTTATCATAAGCTTCCCACTGAAACCAATATGTTTAACTATCTCTTGAATCTCATACTCTGTTGGATCGATGTAGTGATTAATGATGAAGAAAAATCGAGTACATCCGAATTTGATGAAGAAGTAGAATTCCGACATAACTTGTGTTTATGTCATTGCACTATAACGTGACGATCGACATTATATATATAAGTTGGTAGAAATCTCTTGATCAAAAACCTTATCTTCTATGAGACACATCCTTAGTCGATAGCAAAATGTGCGCCATTGAAGCACCTATAAGAAAAATCACACACTTTTGCTAGATTTTGACAAGTCTTCGTCACACCATTGTAAGCAAGAACAAGTTATCTTTAAAGTCGATGTCCTGTCATAAATACGACTTTAAGATATGATAAGACACTCACCTGTGAAACCCAACTACAACATCAAATAAGCAATATTCAATTGTCTTCGTAATCACCTCTTCAATAAATCTCCAAAATGAGCCATAAAATCAATAAGAATAAACTATTTGAAAAATAATTCTGTCCGAGATCCAAATACATTCGAAAACCAAGCGATGTGTACTATCCGATATCATACCAAGCTAGAGGTACTAAATGCTTTATCGGACAACTCTGGCAGTATAAACTCTTCTCGGATACAACTAATAGTACAAACTTTCTTCACTCGAACAGTACAAACTTTCTTCACTCGAACAGTATAAACTTTTTCTTGGACCAAACAGTAGTATCTTAATACTGTTATACTTAAAGCAGCTTTAATATTGACCCTTTGAACATAAGCTTTATTATGCATGCCAAAAATATAGTATCCACATAATTCTTAAACTTGATGCAAGAATCCCAGGTACACAAACAACACAAACTTACATCAAAGAGCATTAATAATCATATGAATATGACACCACCATACCCCACATGCACATCTTTCCTCATAGTCAACTTCTAATATATCACGCA
>BQNB010104164.1:5874-23877 GCA_026074375.1 Tanacetum coccineum
GACCCAAAATTTTTTGGGTCGTAATATTTGGAACGCCAATTTTGGGTCGACTTTGTCGACCCTAAGACCCTAGGGTCGAGTTTCTTTGTTTTTTAGGGTCGATTTAGTCGACCCGAAGTATTCATTTTGTTGTAGTGTTCGATGTCAAAATGAAATAAGATATTTCCACTTGATAGTGGCAACAGGATACTACTTGCAATTCAAAGCTAAATAATAAATCACAAAATATTACGTCGTATATGGTGTCACAAACCTTCGCTAGATATGGATGTCGGTATACCATAACAGACGGTTGATGCCCCCCACAAGTACTGCAACTCAATATCTTTTTGGTGTGTTCTCAGAAATGACCCAAGGTACACCGGAGCATTATGCTCTCTTTTTGTTGTTACTGCATTTACAAGGTCTTCAAAAGTTCTTGGCAAATGATCCCATATCTTGACTGCCCATATCCTACTGGTTACAGAATATGGAAAGAGAACACCTGCACTACGCCAAAAAAGGGCTTTCGGGACTATGCATGTAGTCCCGAAAAAGCCCGTTTTTTGTCCCGAAATACTTATCGGGACTACATGTCGTCCCTGTTAGCGTAATCCCAGCTGCTCCGTCCCTATAAGTTGTCGGGACTACATTTCTTGTTTGTAGGGGCTGCGCGTTGACCGGCCACGTCGATGGTTTTTGTTGTGACAAAAGCTTTTGGGACTACATTTTGTCCCTTAATACTGGACCAAAACACATTAGGGACATAGATTTAGGGACTACATTTTGTCCCAACAATTTTTGACAAAACCTTTAGGTACACGTTTTCGGGACTACATTTTGACCCAACAAATTTAACAAAAACCTTTAGGGACACACTTTTAGGGACAACCTTTTGTCCCAACATATTTTGGCAAACCTTTAGGGACAGCCTTGTAGGGACTACATATTGTCGCAACATAATTTACCAATCTCTTTAGGGACAATCTTTTAGGGACTACATCTAGTCCCAACATGTTTTCACAAAACCTTTAGGGACTAACTTTTAGGGACTATACACAGTCCCTAGAGGTCCTGACAACATTTTTCTAAAGCAGTTTTTAGGGACAACATCTAGTCCCAATATGTTTTCACAAAACCTTTAGGGACTCACTTTTAGGGACTATACATAGTCCCTAGTGGTCCTGACAACATATTTCTAAAGTAGTTTTAGGGACAGCAAGTTGTCCCTAAAAGCAGCAGTCAGCTAAAACATCCATGCCTGTTTTACGGCGTTTTCCCAGGTATATTAAACAAATCATACATAAAACGACCGTGGTCGTGGTAAAACAATTGTTCAAGTACTAGTTCCACAACATAAACAACAATGTTCAACAGAAAGTTTAACTAAGCATGTACAACAACCTGACCATTGGCACCTACTCTTCTCCGGGCTCGGCAGCATCTTCAAGAACATTGGCAGCATCTTCAAGAACATCGGCAGCATCTCTAGGCTCGGCATCATCTTCCAAAAGGGCGTTGGGGTCGAGAGGAGCAGGCAATCGTAGCTCAATGTTTTTATCGGCTAATTGTGCATGCCAATCTTTCATTTGCTGGTTATGCGCCTCCACAAACCTCCTTAATGCAGATTTGGATACCAATGGTTCGGGAGAGGGGTAGTTGCATACAGAAGAAGACGAAGTACTCTTCGGCAGATTCCTACCTCGTCCAGGTTTAAAAGCTCGGCTTGATCCCAAGACTTTGTCCATAATTTCATCATCAGTCATCTTCTCCTCTAAACCCTCTTGACTCGCTCTCAGCTTTAGCATCTTGATCTGTAGTCACAAAATAAGGAATTAAAGTTACAAAATGCTCTAAGTATCGTTATGCAGTACAATAATAGAGGAAAAAGAGCCATGAAATTTAAGTTGCGCATTAAACCCGGAAACAAACACCCCTTACAAACTAGCATGACATATTTAAGCTGCGCATTAAACCAGGATCCAAACACCCCTTTACAAACTAGCATGACATGTCGTACAATGGTGAAAATTCATGATGACGATTAAGAATATCCGTAGATAGCAATATTGCATACACGCCAAAAATAAGCAATTCAATTTCTTGGTACTTAGTTTCCAAGCATATTTAGGGTGTCATAGAGAATATTTCATAGGAATGACCAAAAGATGTAAGATTCTAGATATTTTGGATTCGCTAGGCACAAGATGTTTGTATTCTATCATGGGGTACCCTTATAACCCACACAACGTTAAAACCCCACTACTGCATCCAGTTTTTCAACAACGCTTTCGACAATATATTGTTCTCCTAAAATACCATGCACAATCCAAAAAAAACTGAAGAACATTAACGAATTAAACCTTGGACGCTGAACCAATCACGAAATTGGTCACCAAACCCATTCAAATACTGAACTGAACTCCAATAAAAAAACTGAAGAATTTCAGCAGGTGCTACAACAAAGAATCGAGCTTTATGCATTTTATTTTGTTGTAACTCGGAGTAAGAAGAAGCCATGATGCTCACTTACTACTGATTAAACATAGACTATTTTTCTATCAAACTAGGGGGAGATTGTTGGCCAATTTAGTGCCTAATTGTCCATTGTACAAGATTTGTATGTGAAATATCCTAAGTAGAAAAATAAGTCGCTAAACGAAAATATGTTCAGCGAGTCATCCCCAAAAAGTTCTTCCTGTAGAAAAAGCTCAACACAACCAAAGCGGAACCACGATGAAGAAAGGACCAGGATCAGGATGATGAAGTTAGAGTGTTGACAATAGGTTACTAACTCCCTGAAGACTATCTCTGAATAAATACAACCTGAAGATATTGGGGGAAACTTCCTAAAAGCTAAAAGCAAAGGAAGACAAAAGTACAAGAGTTGCTAAAAAGCAAATAGTTATAATAACTATTTGCTTTTATCATTTGATGGAAAGTGCACATGAGATTTACTTTCAGTCCATTTTAAAAAAAAGTTAAGGATCTACTCCAAAATCCGACGACCCACAACACTTTCAGTCGGTCGTCGAACTTTGGAGAAGATCCGTAACTTTTTTGAAAAATAGACTGAAAGTGAAAGACCCGGCAAACCATGAGGACCAAAAATGTAGTTTACTCATTACTTAAATTGCCATCCTCAAGTGTCGAATACGAGGAATTTCGCTAGTAAAGAAATCAAATTTACTAGTCTAACTTTGATTAAATATGATAATAACATTTCATTAAATTAATGATTTATATATTTATAAGAGGCAATTGCATATATACCCACTAAAACTTGCATATTTGCATATATACTCAAAACATGATCATGCATTAAAAACTTGTGTTTTGAGGAAATATGCAAATATTTGAGTTTTAGAGGGTATATATGCAATTCCCCTGTTATTAAATCCTCAAACTCTAATAATCTTTCGGTTCGAACCCTATTCGCAATGGTTGACCTTCCTGCTTAGCTTGACTGACACGTTCTTTTATATATCCTGCTACATTTCCTGGATTGCGTAACCCATGATTGTAACTCTAGTCTCTACTATCTTATAATGCATTTAGCACATTTCTAAATAAAGAAGTCTTAAAAAATTAAGTAAAAAATATTTCCTTAATAGGAAAGTAACAAAGTAACATTTCTTTAAAATATTAAGACCAAAAATTAGTCAATGTTGTAACATCTTGGAAAATAATAAAAATAATAAAATGTAACATCTTGAAAAATTAATGTATTTCAATTCTAAAATGTAACATTCACCAAACTGTAACGGCTAGAGAATGGAAATGCTAAAAATAAGAAACCGTAAAACTCTCTATAAAAGCATGGCATACACACTAACTATGTGTTGGACATTTGGAATTTATTAGGGGGGGGGGGGGGGGGGGGGGGGGGGGGGGGGGGGGGGGGGGGGGGGGGGGGGGGGGGGGGGGGGGGGGGGGGGGGGGGGGGGGGGGGGGGGGGGGGGGGGGGGGGGGGGGGGGGGGGGGGGGGGGGGGGGGGGGGGGGGGGGGGGGGGGGGGGGGGGGGGGGGGGGGGGGGGGGGGGGGGGGGGGGGGGGGGGGGGGGGGGGGGGGGGGGGGGGGGGGGGGGGGGGGGGGGGGGGGGGGGGGGGGGGGGGGGGGGGGGGGGGGGGGGGGGGGGGGGGGGCTGTTAGGAGGACTTATTTTAACTACTAATTATAGAAAAAAAATTAACAAGTTGTTTGAATATATTTTGTGTAGGAAGAAACTACAATTAAATAAGACTTAATACAAATTTTTAGTGGTTCTTCATTAGTCCATTCTGTAACAGCCCGTTCAATGTAACCTCCATTCAACCATTGTAATAAATTAAATGCATTGTGAAATAAATTAAATGACTAGATAGTAGAAACTGCTTTTTATTAGGCTGGATAGAGTGGTGGTGGTAAACCCATCTGACACGTCAGCGCCACATCAATTTTTACTCTCTAAATAAAACTCACCTTACAACTCATCTTTCAACCGTAACAAGAACTCACCTTACCAATAAAACTCACTGTACTCATTCTTTTTTTATTTAAATACTTTATATTCCATAAACAAAAAAAAAGATATTACTAAACGAAAAACGTAACGAAATTAATAAAAACGTTAACTAAATTAAAAACTTTTATTCATAAATTAAAAATATTACAACACAGTTAAAAACCGTACATAGTAAATTAAAAACAATACATAGATTATTAATTTGTTTCGTATTCCGAATCTGTTTGCACTCCAAATTCAAAATGAATAACTCATGTTCAGCTTCTTCTTTCTTAATTCTATCATCCCACTCTTTTTCAGCTCTTGCTTGTTCTTCCAATGTTTCTCTTAGTACCTCTTCATCCTGAAGTAGTTGTTGAATACTCTTGCTCAGATAAGAAATCGTGAGTAAAGGATATGTAGATTGTGCGTATTTTGTTCAGATGAGAACCACCCCTTATGGATTCTGAGTCGGGTTGGGGTAGTTTAAGGTTGTTGAAGGATTGGTTCGGTTGGTTTGTTTTTCGGTGCCGAGGGAGTGCTTTGGTTGGTTTCAGACATGGGTGGAAAAGTTTTTGAAATGATTTATAATGTGTGAGAAAAAAATTGTGAAAAGGTTGAGTATTTATAGTGGGAGAATGGAAAAGGAGCTGGTAGTTTCAGATACCAAACATAATATAGCCTCAATTTGTGTTTTCTATTATTCCTCCTTCCTTTCGATACATAGCAAGATTTATCTCGTAATCTTTATCAATTCCTCGTTTCAAAAAAGCGTCGATAAATTACGAGTCTCTTGTGGAATGTCATTCAATTTCTCGTATGCTTGTCCTAAGAATCTTGTTTAAGCTGCGCTGCATTGTTTTTTTGTATGTGCTTTTAAACCGTTTAGCAAACGGCTATACTTATTTCCGCCACTCGCCTTCGATGAAGTAGCCCCACCACTTGTTTGAGATGATTGAGTTGGGTTACCATATTTTGCATAATAAAGATTATACAAACCTTTCAAAGATTCTTTAAAATAACTTTTTGACTTAGATGCAAAAGTATCGTCAAAAAACTCCAAATCCGTACTTATCGACTCGATAAGAAAGTCTACCCCGTTTACATTAAAACATGGATTTAAAGCGGCTGCACAAGTAATTATCGGTGGCATGTGTTGAAAATACTTCCTAAGTTTTTTCTTCATTGGTTTAATCATACTTGACAATATACCCCCCTCAAGTTCATATTCGCTTAATACCGTACTCATGAAGAAAATCTGTTGAAGTACCAATGGAGATGTTGGGTAGTAAACCCCCGATAAAATTTCTGTGGCAGTGTTAAACACTTCAAGTAATTGGGTTAAAGATTGAATAATAACCCAATTTTCAGCCGGAAAATGATTACACCTATTCTTATTGGCCAAAACGTCATGAAAATACGCCAAAGTATTTTGTTGTTTCAAACCACTTAGGAACATATGATAAGTGGAGTTCCATCGTGTTGGAACGTCCCAATTTGGTCGTAAACAAGGTTTCTCTGCATCTTTACAGATTTTAACATAGCGTTGTCGGGTTCTTGCACTTGATTTGAAAATATCTTTTAACATTGTCTTAAAAGACTCTCTTATTGCATCAATCGCGGGGACCTCTAAACCAGCTTGCACAACCAAGTTAATGATGTGTGCAACACAACGACTATGATAAAACCTACCCCCCATTGGTGGCTCGTATTTTAATTTTAGTTTATCCATGGCGGATGTGTTGTTGCTAGCATTATCCAATGTAATTGACATAACTTTATCTTCCAAGTTAAAATTGGTAAGGACTTTTGTCAACATTTTAAACAAGGCTCCACCCGTGTGAGGAGACGGAAACTCTTCGAATGAAATGACCCGCTTCATCATTTGCCAAGTACCGGGTTCAATCCAATGTGCGGTAACACACATGTAAGAACCGGGCACCCCATGAGGAGCGGACCATACATCCGTTGTTAGGTTGACACAAGCATTTATGTTACCAAAACTATCAATTATTTCTTGTTTAGCCGCCAACCATAGTTTCATTGCATCACGTTTGAGAGTAGAGCGACTTACATGAGTGTATCTTGGTTGCATAGTGTTCTGGAACACCCTCGTTGTTTGCTCGTGGTCAAAGTGGTTGAACGGTAACGCTCGTTGAATCACCAAACCCGCGAATTGTTCACGAAGATAATCCGGATCGTACCTGAAAACACTCCCATCTCGAGCCATAGACGTTTGCCCCGCTTTCGGATTCTGGTTCTGCTGTGCCTTCTTTGCTTCACAATGCGGATGAGTTATATGATTCCTCAACGTCGTGTTGGAACCCTGCGATAAGAAATGAAAGCAATGCTTGCATTGAGCTTTTTGCGAGTTGTCGGTCATTATGCAAAGGTTGAAGTCTTTCCAAATCTGGGGGTTTCGATTGGTTGATATGATTTCACGAATTGTCGGTGCACTTGTTGAACCAACACCGGTGGCAGTTGAGGCGGATGCGGATTCACTTGCCATTGAAGGAAATTTAGTTTTGCTTTGGATATTTTTTTTGCTTAGGATTGTATTGCAAGTTGTGATTTGAACTACAACACAATACATGAATTATAATCATTCAAAGTGCTAAATAACAAACACTACACCCAAGAAAGTCAGAAAAACGGGCCCCCCACGTGTTAAAAGCTTAATATTCAAAATTTGAAAATTTTGTATAGGCTCCCGGTCGGTTCGGGTTGAAACCGGTTTGGGGAAACCGGTACCGGTCGAAACCAAAAAAAACTAAACCGGTTCCAAACTGCTGGTTTGGCCTCAAACCGAAACCGGTTTGATCAAAACCGGTGTTGACCGGTTCGGTTTTCCGGTTTCAAACCGGAACCGGTTTTTTAAAGCGGTTTTTCTGCCCACCTCAACTTTGGCCCATGTAGCCCAAAATTCTTATCTTATGATCGTATCCATACTGAAACCCGACCCAGTTCCAATAACCCAACAACACACCTCACCTTCAAAAACCCTAAAAAAACACACATCCATACTCCATTTCATTGCGGCTGCAACAACACCACACAACCTTTGAAGAAACTAAAACATCATCATCAACAAAAACCATGGTAAAAAAACACAACACAGATATGATCAGATCTTATATTATTAGTTTCATTGTTATTTTTACATCAGTTTCTGACAATTTTTATAAATTTTTTTCAGGCGCCAAAAAAGGAGAAGGCACCCCCAGCATCCAAACCCACCAAGTCCGGTGGTGGCAAGCAGAAAAAGAAGGTCAACTTTTTTATATATATTCAATAGTTGTGTTTTTTTTATATATATTTTCACTTTTTGTACTTATTTGAGTGATTTGCTTGATGATTTTTAGTTATGTTTGGACTTATAATATGTTAAATAATGGCTGTGTTGTCATTTTAGGGGTGTTTGTTTCGGCTTATTTAGGTGGCTTATGGCTTATTTGGTTTTTGGCTCATGTTTAATAAGCTCAATTTTTATGTCTTGTTTTGAAAGCTTATAATATAAGCTTAAAATAAGCCATAAAATTGTGGGCTTATGAAACATTAGCCGAAAAACAAATAAGCTCGTAAGCCACATATAAGCTTAAACAAACACCAAGGCTTATTTGTTTTTGGCTTATATTTCATAAGCCCAATTTTTTTAGTTTATTTCAAGACGTATGGGCTTTTATGTAATAAGTTTATTATGATATAATAAGCTTATATAAACCCATAAGTCTCAAAATAAACCGGAAATTTTGAGCTCATGAAATATAATCCAAAATCAAGTAAGCTTAAACAAACATTTTAGTAGTAATTTACTAGTTGCTGTTTTGATAGTTGAGGATGTGTGTTTTGATTATTTGTTTCGAGGTCGAAACTTTTTAAATGCAAGTTGAGTGATGTTTTGTTGGGTATTAGTAGTAGTTGTTCTATAGTGAATGGTGTGACTATTAGTGTCGAGTTTGGAACTTTTAGAATTTGAAATGATTTAGCGTTCTGTTGAGGTATTTGTAGTTGATTAATAGTGAAAGGTGTGTTTTGATTGTTGATTTTGAGCTCACAACATTTTAGTTGTTTAAGAGGGAGTTTGTTTAAGCTTATTTGTTGACTTATGAGTTTATTTGAATTCGGCTTAAATTTCATAAGCTTGTATTTTCTAGCTGACTTTGAGACTTATCTAAGCTTATTATATATCATAATATATATTTATAAAAAGTCTCAAAATAAGCTGGAAAGTTTTAGCTTATGAGTTATAAGCCGAAATCAAATAAGCTTAAACAAACACCCCATAAGTAATATGATATGCTTAGGCAGCAGTAGTTCGTCTATAGCAGAAGCTGTGTTTTGATTAACGGTTTCGGTCTTGGGATTTTTTATAAAATGCGGGTTGAGTGATGTTTTGTTGAGCAATTGGTTGTTAGTGAATTGTGTATTTTGAGTATTAAAGTCAGAGTTTGAAACTTTAAAAATGAAAATTGAATACTGTTCAGATGGAGTGTCCGTAGTTGTTTCTATTGTGAAAAGTGTGTTTCGGATGCTGGTTTCGAGTTTGGGACCTTCTTTTAGTTACGAGTTGAGTAAATGTGGTGCTTAGGTAGCAGTCGTTGGTCTATATTGGAAGCTGTGTTTTGATCATCTTAGACACAAAGAAGTTTGTGGTCACGCCTGCAATTTACACTTACAGAAGTGAATAAATTCTGAGTTTGAACATGGCATTTTCTATGTACAACTGTGAACTGTGGTTAGTGTATACTTTAGATGTGAGTATTATGTGAACAAGTAGTTTAGCTAACGGATTCTGGAATTTATAACTATGAAATCAGTTGCTTTTTTATTCTTTTGATACATGGAGTTTAATAGTAATGTGTCAATCACAGGCATTATCTGTAGTTTGGCAACTCAGATGATGGAACATGATAATTAATGCTTTTTTATTCTTTTGATAAGTGGAGATTAAGATTGTTAACGGATATTGTTGGATTGTCTTGCAGAAGTGGAGCAAGGGAAAGCAAAAGGAGAAGGTCAACAACATGGTTTTGTTTGATAAGGCTACCTATGACAAGCTTCTTTCTGAAGCTCCAAAGTTCAAGCTCATCACTCCTTCCATCTTGTCAGACAGACTAAGGGTATCTTTTACATTTTTTACCACTTGTTATTATCATAAAGCTCTTGTATAAGTTTAATAATCTTAAACTTTTATGCAGATCAATGGATCATTGGCACGTAAGGCAATCAAGGATTTGATGGCAAGAGGTGCAATCAGGATGGTGTCTGCTCACTCTAGCCAGCAGATCTACACCAGGGCCACCAACACTTAAGAATCAATGTCCGCCAAGGCATGAATTTCTAGTTTCTGCTCCAGTTTTTGTTTTTACTGCAACTGTTAGGAGGCATATTTCGTACTTTTGTCCTTCTTTAATGTGTTACTATTATTAAGTTTGAATTTTGCTTTCAAGAGGTAGTATTTGACTTCAAATGTTTTTGGTCTCTGTTTTAGTTACTTGTTTTCGTGGTTCTTGAATGATCGTCTAAGTATTCGGCAGTATAGCAACGCTGGGTAGATCTGTTTTGCTGCAATGTTTAGTTTACAAATAGCAAATGCAGAGTATTTGACTCTTTGATTAGACGTTTGTTTCCAAATTGACTTGGACACTTGTGTATTTTGGCTAACCAATGGTAGGATTGTACTAGTATGCGTTTCAACTGCGCTACAAATTGTTAAGTAGATTAAGATCGTTTTAAACCGCTACAATTTGATAAGTAGATTAAGATCGTTTTGGGTTACGGAGATATCTTTCACTAATTTTTTTCAAAGAAACTCAGCCAAAATAAGGAATCATAGGTTAAGCCGTCAAGATGTTAATGTCAAGGCTGTTAAGATCGCGATCTCACCTGGGATTGTTTTTATCTTTGCAAGATCGAGATTGTAAGATCCTATCAATTTATCATGTTCTGTAAGCCACAGATAAACGAGTCAAACTATTTTTATTTCTACTAGTCATCAAATATAAATATATATTATATACTCTTGAAAATGTCAAAGTTCAAATTTAAAATACCAAAGCAAAAGTAAAACACAAAAAAATCAAGTTTCAATCGTCACATTCACGATTTATTAGAATAAAATTACATAACATGTAGGGTTGTAAACGAACCAGATGAACACGAACGGAGACTTGTTCATGTTCGTTCATTTAATTTTAACCGGACAAATAAACGGACACGAACGCTTAAACGAACGAATTTTCTTGTTCATGTTCGTTTATTAAGAAAATGAGTTGTTCATGTTCGTTTATGTTTGTTCATTAAGAAACTAAACGAACATAAATGAACGTAGAAAAAAATATAAAATATTATCAAATTATGCATAATATTATGTTTTATAAGTGTTGTTTTATTTAAACTTACCAGATTTAAAAGTATACAATTAAAAGATATGATATACGAATATAAACATATAAATCAACATAAACGAACGTAAATAAACGCCTAATCGAACGTTCACGAACATAAATGAACGAACGTGACTTGTGTTCATGTTCGTTCGTTTAACTAAACGAACTTAAAATAATGTTCGTGTTCGTTCATTTAATAAATAAACGAACATGAACGAATTTTTTACCGAACGGTTCATGAAATGTTCACTGAACGTTCAGTTCGTTTACAGCCCTAATAACATGCATAATAAGCGTCTCAAAACAAAGTACTCACGAGTATCACTACAATTAAGCTATCTAAATTAAAACTTAAAGGTTAATAGTTAAAACTATGAAAAAGTAAAAGAAAAAACAACAGTTACATGTAAGAAACTTTTTGCATCAGGTAACTAGAACATGAGAAAAAGAACCCTAATTTGTTTCATGTAATTTCAATTTGGGGAAAGTAGATAATTAAGTTTATTGATTAGAAAATTTGGAAATGAAACGTCAATACTTGTTACTGAGATCAACAAACTCGTATTGTTTTTTTTTGGGCCTAAAAAAGTAATGGGCTAGTAAGTATGTAAGTTAGTAAGTTAGTAACTTGGTAATTTGGTAAACTCGTATCGACACGCGATCTTACGATCTTACGTGCGAGTTTACAATCCTACTTATGATCCTACATCTGATGCGATCCTACACGATTTTATCAGGTGGCACGTAAGATCGTACGATCTTACGTGTAAACTCGCGAGTTTGACAGCCTTGGTTAATGTATTTTATTTATCAAACAGCGACAATATATTGTGTATAAGCTAGCATATCTCAAACTATAAACCTTAACCGAAAAGCCCTAATTAATTTTTATGTTGATCATCTTTTACTCTGGATAACTGGATAGTCTCAACTTTTATAAGTGACATTTCAAATCTAGTTTAACTTGTACAAAGAAAAGCTATGTATGCATGTCTTTTATTTAATGTTTAAATGGATCGAGTGCTTGTCAATAAACAATTTACCAAATCTAGTTTTAAAAACATCCCCACAGTTCTTTTCTAACAAGATATGTTTATAAAAGCAAGCATGGCTCAATTAAATATTAAGCTTAAGCTTGTGAGTACCAATGCTAAAAAGAGACCAAAACAAAATTGCTTAACTAAGACGATGTCAATTTAGTAAAAAAGTGGGCTTCATGATCAGAGCGTATGTTTCTCATCCTTTTGTTGACAAAACACCTGATATCGTTCTTATCTTCTGTATCAATCAACTTCAAACATTCAAGTATTCAACCAAAGGTACCTTGGATGACAATCATAGATCGGGGAGAATCACGACCAGTGGCCAAACCAGACAAATAGGTTGTGGGGGGCCAATTTTTTTTTTACAATACCAACAAAATGCGGAACAAAAACGAGTATCGAAATGATAAATCGAGTATTTTTACTTAGAGAAGAAGGATTTATAAAGTTTTAAAGCGTTGAATGTTGGGTTTTAGTATCTGGGTGGGGGGCAATTTGAGTTTTCGGTGGAGGCTCATCTTGTCGGGCTAGCTATGGGGGGCGCCGCCACCCCATACTCAATACATGCATCCGCCCCTGACCACGACCCTCCCAAAAGTTTGAGGTTTTACTTAGATTTAATTATAGGAAATACAACTTTAGCTCACCCAAATTAACTGATATAGCACTCGGTTCTCTCAATAAATTCACTAAAGTTCCATCTATGATGACAATGCCACAAAAATTTAGCTTGCTTACTTAACATTTTTATTGTTTTGTATAGCTTGCTTACTTATATTTAGTATATTCTTAAATTTGTTTTTTTATCATGTGACGAGGTGTGTATTTGTTTTTTTAACCCTTTTATGCATCTAATATTTTTTTAAATACTGTAATAGTATAATTTAAATACTCTTATTTAACCAGGAGAAGGGTAAAATACTTTTGACCTTAGGGCATCTCCAATGTATGCACTATATGTACTTTTTGCACTAATCACTCTTAATGTAAGCAGTATCTCTTGGCACTATTTTAGTGCAATGAATAATATTTCTCAAAAAGGTCATGTGTTGACCAAGAATATGCTTATTTTTTTACCCGAATAACCCGACCCGAATATGCTTATTTTTTGGACCCGACTAACCTAACCCGAATATGCTTATTTTTTGGACCCGACTAACCCGACCCGAATATGCTTATTTTTTTATTATTTTTTTGCATATTATATATTAAAAGAAAATATATAAAATTTATAATTTTTTTTGCATCTTATATAAAATTAGAAAGTATATAAAATTTATATTAAAAGAAATAAAAAAATTCTTATACGGGTCAATCGGATCGACCCAACCCGAGTTAGCAAAAAAGTTTTAACCCGATACCCGCCCTATTTAGTATTCATATTCCAAAAAGATTTTTGTTTTGCACTAAAATAGTGCAAAACTTTAGTGCATACATTGGAAATGCTCTTAAAGTTTATAAAATTATACCACAAAAGATGGCATTTGATAATAGCCATGAACAAGTGGGAGTAACCTGCACGTTGCGGTGAGAAAAAAAGTAATCAACACTAAGGTGGTGTTTAGTTGTGGAAAAAATTTCATCTTTTTCTGTTTCTAAATTCTTAGAGAAGGAGATGGTTTTTCTTCTCTAAAAAAGAGTTGAGAATTTTGAAAACCTGTTTAGATAAGAGTTGTATTTTTCTTTTTAAAAAATAAAAAAATGTTTAGATGGATCTATTTTCACGTATTTTTCTTTTCATATTTAATATTTTTACATATTAGCTCTTTGTATACGATTATAAAAACAATAAAAAATAAAATACAAATGAAATTAATAAAAACTAACCACAATCATAAGCATATGTTTAATTTGTAGTTTACTCGAAATTAACATTACCGAACATATATAATTCTCAATTAACATTACTTTTTCGTCAAATTTCTTACGTTTTCGTCCGTTTTTTTACGTTTTCGTCCGATTTCTTACGATTTCGTCCTTTTTATGTTTTCGTCCGTTTTTTCCGTTTTCATCATATTTCTTACGGTTTCGCCCATTTTTTTACCCTTTCGTCCGATTACTTACATTTACGTCCGTTTTCGTTCGTTTTCGTATGTTTTCTTAAGTTTCCGTTCATTTTTGTCTTTTTTTTACGTTTTTGATCTGTTTTTTAAAACGAATAAATACGTATAAAACGTAAGAAAACGAAGAAAGGGGTCAAAAAAAAAGAAAAGAAAACGTCCAAAACGGAAGAAAACGGAAACGTAAGAAATCGGTCGATAACGTAAAAAAACGGACGAAAAAGTAAGAAATCGAACGAAAACGTAAGAAATCGGACGAAAACGTAAAAAAACGGACGAAAACGTAAGAAATCGGACAAAAACGTAAAAAATCAGACGAAAACGTAAGAAATCTGACGAAAACGTAAGAAATCGGACGAAAATTTAAAAAATCAGACGAAAACGTAAAAAAACAGACGAAAACGTAAGAAATCTGACGAAAACGTAAGAAAACTGGCGAAAACGTAAAAAATCGGACGAAAACGTAAGAAATCGGACAAAAACAGATGAAAACGTAAAAAAACGGACGAAAACGTAAGAAATCAGACGAAAACGTAAAAAGACGAAAAAAATCGACGAAAGCGTAAAAAGACTGACAACGTAAAAAACGTTTAAAAATGTATGAAAATAGCTTAATTTAGTGTGTCGACCTGACCCAAACCGTTTGACATGACCAGTTATACCCATTTTTAAAACATGACATGTTTGACCCATGACCCATTTGACCCATGACCCAAACCGACCTAATCCGACCCATTTGCTACCTTTAGATAGGGTTATAATATTGGTACTCACGTTTTATTTGGTTTGAGTTATATTTACGTTTTATTTTGTTATGGAAAAAAAGAAATGGAGAATAGTAAATTGTGGTTTTCTATTTTTCCATATAAATTTAGAAAATGAGAATTTTTTGTTTTTTGAAAAATATTGGAAAAAAATGCAACTAAACAAGTTTTCAGTTTTTTCATTCTCAAATGAAAAATTTTCTGAAAAAATAAGATATTTTTCCCCAACTAAACACACCCTAAGCGTTTGATTTTTTGAATTTCAATTAATTACTTGTTAACATCTTTTTCTCACATAATCTCATTGTTAAATCTTAAAGTTATGAGAGGTTTTTGTAAAGTGATGCAACTAACATGAGCCTTATATATACGGAGTAATATTTTATAGGGTTTTGCTAAACTCTGCCTACAGAGCTTAAGGTGTAGTTAATACAAATAAACTTTTTAAATTAATAAGAAAATGCATTGAATACACATTAAATGAACTTATAAATTACTATATTCGAATGTGTATTTAATGCATTTTCTGGTTAATTAAGAAAATTTATGTGTATTTAATACACCTTAACCTCTGCTCACAAAAACCCTATTTTGTAATATAAACTATTCTTAAACTGGACTCACTTTTGCTGAAATTAGTAGGTAACTAAAATGACTATTTATATAGATTTCTGTTACACAAATAGTCACATATTCCACGTACGTAGGTAAGAGACTATTTGTGTAAATTTCATTTCACAAGTAGTCACGTATCTGACATAGAAGAGTGTTGTAATCACATTTGACAATATGGATAAAATCTGAAATTTATTAAGGTCCGAGACGCAAGTTTTTCTAGATAGGATTGTTATTGCAATCGCATTTAGCGACAAGATTGTTACTGCAATCGCATTTAGTGACGCGGACGAATTTCAAAATTTATTAAAGATTATCTTTAAAACGTAAGTTAACCTGAGCAACTATTTTTACCATTTTTGAACATATACCGCCAGTGGCGGATTTAGAAATTTTATGTATATGTGACACAATTTTTTGTTTTAGCTCAGGTTCTAACTTATACAAAATTAAAGGCAAAATTAACACATAATTGATAATAACACATGACTGGTAATATATCTAAAAATGTATAGAACAAAAGGTTATAAATTTGTAAATTGTATCATAAGTATCTGAAAATTTAAACAAATGTTTCAAACTCCTATGAGTAATTTCAAATTCACAATACCATCTTTGAGACTTTATTAAACAATAGGAAATTGTATTATATCAAGTTATCAACGTTTAAAAGTGTGCAGTGTTGAATCATTTGAAATATTTTGGGCTGAAGATGTCAATTTTCAAAGTTTTTTTTTTTTGCACTTGTTAAGAAGTACAACAAAATATAAAGATGATAGTATAACAAACCGTAGACTTTGGGGGTGCAAAGTGAAATTAGATAAAAAATATCATCTTCTTCCTTCCCTATACCTCCCATGTTTTCATATATACTTTAACTAACCTTTTTTTTGAACGGCAACTTTATTAAAAAAACTAGCAAGGAGCTAGAAAGACATTACAAAGAAATAAGATAGGGGTATACTTTAACTAACCTGATTAGAAGATAAACAAACTAACTTATATTTGTAATAAATCAATAATATCCGAGAGAATTGCATATATATCCTTCTAAAGCTTCAAAATTACATATATATCCAAACTAAACTTATAATTACATATATACTGTATCTTTTTTAAACATTAAAATTTTCAAATATGTCCAAATCTCATATTTATACATAATTAAAATCTTAAAATATAAACTAATTAACATTTTACTCTAAAATGTCCATATACCCTTGTCTTTCTCCTTTTCATATTAAACACATAAGCACACACATAAACTCTCAGCAATTTATTTACAATGACCACCCAATTCAAATACCAGAAGCCCAATTTAATTGATGTTTCATTATGTTGTTCCAGATGTTCAATCGTAACATTTTGTGTCTCAACGTTAGTATTTAAAAGATTTAAAAGAGCCCATCCAATATACAGTATATATCTATGTTCCTTCACACAACAATCACAAATCAAATTGCTAGAGTGACAATAAAAAACTTGACCAACGCATACAAAAAAAAGGCTTCAATCAGGTCCTTTTCATATGATTTTTGAGTGGAGTCCTATTAAAATATTAACCATCATTTTATCAACAAGCACCTAAATTTAAATTGTGTCAATCAATTAAGGGTCCCCAAAAGTAAGAACAAAAATAAGTAATAAAGGAAAATGAATGTTTATGTAGACTGGTACATACGAGCAGATATCTACACTAAAAAATAATCACATGAAAAGAACAAGATAAGAGTATAATGGACATTTTAAAGTAAAATGTTAATTAGTTTATATTTTAAGTTTTTAATTATGTATAAATATGAGATTTAGATATATTTGAAAATTTTAATGTTTAAGAAGGATATATATTATAAGTTTAGCTTGAATATATATGTAATTTTGAAGCTTTAGAATGATATATATGCAATTCTCTCATAATATCCAGCCCTGCACCTGGCCAACCTATATGTGGCACGTGCCACAGGTGGCCAGGCCATAGCTCCGCCCCTGTATACCTACCGCATATCTACCACATATCTAGGGGCAGAGCATTATAGACCGCGGATGAACCGAACTGAGAAACCAGACCGACCGGACTCAATTTCTGTCCGGTTTTACGCACGACCCGACTATATTGCCTTGTTGAACCGGACCAAACCGACTACTCGAACCGTACCGACCCGAGTCTGGACCGAACATTTCGATACGGTCCTCGTTCCAGACTTTTGGACCAATTCGGTTTTTGTCCGGCCCCGTCTTATCAGTCCGGCCCCGTCTTAATCGGTCCGGTTTTTTGTCAGTCCGGTTTAAAAACCATGCTCAACCCTGCGCAGATCAACATTATAAACATGTTTTTGACAAATGTTACTTATATAATACCATGCTACAATGACTGAGGAAGAGAACATATGACAAAAACTATAACATGATGTAAATAATTTATATTTTCGTGCAACTAGCGCTAGGAGAATTAAGTTGATAAAGCAGATAGATGGACAAGATGCTACATCACAAACTTTATTTTTATTGAAATTATACCATCAAACATGCCTGATGATATGCATTATTACAACATGACAAGTATACATTACGTAAGTAGCTAGGTTTTTGTAGTATTTTCTAACACTGCTTGTAACAAGTACAACGACGTCTGAAACCATCACATGAGCCACTGGCAAAGCCATCTTTCTCA